>CAKNYM010049860.1:33113-45893 GCA_932195095.1 Andricus curvator
TTCCCTACTCTTTAATAAAATGTATTGATATTGTAGGTCAATCAATTCGTCTCGAACCAAGGAATCTTTTATATTCTTGCATCAACTTTGAATTATGTTGAGGAAAAAAGTTATACTATAAAAAACCGTATTTTCAAATATTATGCATTACCATAGCTTCCTTACTCTTCAATAAAATGAATTAATATTATAGGTCAATCAATTCGTTTGCAATCAACAAAATCTTTCCTGTTCTTGCATCAACTTTGAATTATCTTAATGAAAAAAGTGTGACTATAAAAAACCGATTTTAAAAATATATTAATTACCATAACTTCCCTATCCTTCAATACAATGATTCGCAGTGTTTGTTTACTTCTTAAAAAACATTAAAAATAAAAAAAATTAAATTCTTGCACAAATGACACAAGCAACGAAAAAGAATAATTAGACAAAAGTTATTCACCCAAAAAGGAGCTACACATTTTTCATTAATAATTTTTTCATGTAACGCGTAGTTTTTGTTTTATTCGTAAAAATCCACATTAACAATAAAACAATTAAATTTGTGGACAAGTGACACAAGCTACAAAAAAAAAATAATCAGACAAAAGCTGTTCATCCAAAAAAGAACTACAAATTTGTTAATTATTATTTTTTTATGGAACGCGTATTTTTGATTTTTTTCGTAGAAAAATAAATTGAAAATTAAAAATTGAATGTTGGAAAAACGACGCAATCTATGAAATAAATGAATAAAGAAAACTTGCTTGTCCAAAAAAGAGCTACCCATTGTTCATTAATATTTTTTTTCATAGGATCCGTAGTTTTTGTTATAGTCGTAAAAAATAACATTACAAATAAAAGATTAAGTTTGTTTAAAAACGACGCAAGGTAGAAAAAAAATTATTAAACAAAAGTTGTTCACCCAAAACGGATTTACAAATTTGTTATTAATAATTTTTAGATAGAACAAGTAGATTTTCTTTTAATCGTAAAAAACAAGATTAAAACTTCAAAAATTAAATTTTTGGAAAAACGACACAAAAGGCGAAAAAAATAGAAAGAAAGAAGTTGTTCAACCAACAAAATCTACAGATTTTTTATAAACTCTTGTTATAAAAATATATTAAAAATAAAAAAATTACCCTTTGCATTAAAAATGTATCTTTTTTTGTAGAAAAATTCTTGGTTAAAATTCAAGCTTTTTCTGAAAAAATTCGTCGTTTTGGATCAAAGAATCGACTGCTGGGTAAAAAATGCAACAGCGTATGGTTGAGGTTCCTTCTTTTTCGTTTTAAATACGGTAATTTGGTTGCAAATTCTTCTTTTTATTTTGAAAATTCAACTATTTCATTGAAAAGCATCCCTTTTGCTCAAAATTCAAAATATCTGGTTGTAAATGCAACTGTTTGGTCTAAAATATTTTGTTTTGTTTTGAAAATTCAAATTATATTTGGTTGGAAAGTCATCTTGTTTCGTTAAATATTCATATTTTCGGGGTTAAAAGCCTACCGTTTTGTAAAATATTCGATTTTTTAGTTTAAAAACTCAAATATTTGATTCAAAATTTAGATCTTCTGTCGAAAATCAACGTTTTTAGTTAAAAATTCAACTATTTTTTTGAAAATGCAATATATTTTGAATATGGTACTTATACGTTAGTTTTATTAAAAATAAAGAACTTTGTTTTAAAGCTGACAGAATCAAAAAATAATTGAAGGTACGGTTTTTGTTAACTTAAAATTTTGTTTCATAATTTTTAATTAGTTGAAATTTTTCATTCAATAGAATTTTTCTTTTTTATTTAAGTTTCTTCCATCTTGTAATAAAATATAAATTGAAAATAAAAATGCTCTATTGAAGGCGATTTCATTATGAAATTCTTGCGAGTCTGTCGAGAATTATTACATTTTCTCTTGCTTTTATTCAACGGTTTTCCATAATATTGCTACGATGAAGACTTCCTCTCTCGCTGGAAGTTCGAGTACATAGTCCACGAAAAAAAAAAAAAAAAAAAAAAAAAACTGTACATCATATTCGTGTGATCCCCAAGTTTACCCAGCTAGACTTAATTGCTTTTTCTCAGTGAATCGGGTTAGTAAAGGACTTCTTAAAACCGAATCAAATAGTAAAATTTTTTTAAGTATGAAGAGTTAAGAAAATCGAAACATCGGCTCAAAGAATATTGTATATACCGAAATTTCGTCTCAGTGAAATCTATGTTCATACTGTTCCTTTTTTTATTCGAAAATTCACCTACTGTAGCGCTGAAATCGGATTTTGGATTTCTAGTTTCACTTTTAAAATAAAAAAAAATAGATTTTAATATTAAAATGGTATTAAGTAAACAGGGTGGCCGAAAAACATTATTTTTAAAATTCCCTGACTTTTCTCTGACCAATTTTGCATTTTCCCTGGCCATTATTATTCAAAGAGGAGCGTTTTAATATTTTATAGACGGAATTAAACAATAAAATTTCAGAGAAAAAATAAAAAATTTCGAATATATTTATTTATTTCAATAAAAAAAGATGACATTATACCATTAAAGATGAACTTGCAATATAAAGGGAGGAATTTTCCACAAAACAATTAAATTTTCGACCCAAAAAGATCACTTTTTAAACAAATAGTGAGTTTTCAAAAAAATTATTAAATTTCCAACAAATAGTTGAACTTTTAATCTGCAAAGATGAATTTTTGAAACAAATAATTCAATTTTTTGTGGACAGTTGAAGTTTCAAAAGCAAAAAAGAATTTTCAATCCAAAAGGACAAATTTTCTGTCCAAAGAGACGAATTTTCAACAATACTGTGGGATTTTCGACCAAAAAACTGGATTTTCTTTAGAGTATTTGAATTTTCAACAAAATAAAAAAACTTTTGAGAAATTAGTGGAATTTTTAAAAAAATAATTGAAGTTTCTATCTACAAAGATGCATTTTCCACAAAATAATGAAACTTTCAACAAAATAGTTGAATTTCTACCCAAAAAGACGAATTTTCTACCAGGAAGATAAATTTTCCACGAAAAGTACGAATTTTTAACAAAATCCTGTATTTTTAAAACAAATTGTTGAATTTTCAACTAAAAAACGTCAATTTTCAACCTGTTTGGTTGCAAAATTAAAATCTTGTCTTGGTCGAAATATCAACCATTTATTTTTAGATGAGAATCAACCTTCTTTGGTTGAAAATTCAACTACTTTGTTGAAAGTTGAAATTTTTTGTTAAAAGTTAATTTAAATATTAATTGAAATATTTCATTAAAAAATATAATTGATATAAGAAAATTCGTTTCCTTTTGGTTAAAAACGCAACTGTCTTCTGATAAAATCGTCTGTTAGGCTTGAAAAATCAACGATTTGGTAGAAAATTCAACTTCTTCGTTAAATATTTAACCACGGCGTTAAAAATCTACTTTTCAGTTGAAACATTATATTTTCGGGTCGAAAAATCAACTATTTTCTAGAGAATTCGCCTTTTTGGTTTCAAAATTCAAAATTTTGGTTGAAATTTCTTTAATTACTTGATTGAAAATATTTTTTGGAAGAAAATGGAACTGTTTGATACAATATTAAAACATTTTCTTGGTCAAGATATCAACTATTACATTTTTCGTTGAGAATTTATCTTATTTGACTGAAAATTTAAACACTTGCTAGAAAATTGAAATTTTTTATTAAAAATTAATTTTATGTTAAAATTCATTATTTTAGTTTTAAATTCAAATATTTTGTTAGAAATAAATTCGTTTTGTTGAAAATTTAACTGTTTGGTTGAACATTCATCTTTCTGTGTAGAAAATTCGCCTTTTCAGTAGAAAATTCCGCAATTTGATAGAAAATTAAACAATTTGGTAGAAAATTGAACTATTTAGTTGAGAATTTAACTAGTTGGTTCAAAATCCACTTTTTCTTGAAAATATCACATTTTCGGGTTGAAATTTTGAGAATTAATATAATTTGAATAATCAACTACTCGGTTGAGTGTTGACATTTTTGGTTAAAAATTCATTTTATGTTGAAGATTCACGTTTTTAGTTTAAAATTTGAATGTGTTATTGACAATTTAAATGGTTTGTTGAAAATTTAATTATTTTGTCAAAGTTGATGCAACAATATAAAATATTCGCTGGATCGAGATGAATCGATTGACCTATAATATTAATACATTTTATTGAAGAGTAAGGAAGCTATGGTAATGCATAATATTTGAAAATACGTTTTTTACAGTGAAACTTTTTTCTTCAACATAATTCAAAGTTGATGCTAGGATATAAAAGATTCCTTGGTAAGAGACGAATCGATTGACCTACAGTATTAATACATTTTATTAGAGTGCAGGGAAGTTATGGTATTTTATATATTTTTAAAATCGATTTTTATAGTAAAAATTTTCTCATTCTCATAATTTAAAGTTGATGCGAGAATAGAAAAGTTGTGTTGATTCAAGATGAATCGATTGACCTATAACATTGATACATTTCATTGAAGAGTGAGGAAGCTATGGAAATGCATAATATTTGAACACACGGTTTTTTATAGTAAAACTGTTTTCACTGACATAATTCAAAATTGATGCAAGAACGGAAAAGATTCCTTGATTCTAGGCAAATCGATTGATATATAATATTAATACACTTTGTTGAAGATTGAGGAAGTTATACTCATTTATAATGTTTGAATCATATGTTTGAGAAAAGAAAAACTTTTTTCATCGACATAATTTAAAGTTGACGCATGAATAGAAAATACTTTTTTATCATAAATTTTCAAATAAAATAATTCTGACAATTTTCGTAAAGAAATCATAAAGCTGGGAAAAGGATAGGGTGCGACAGAACTTTTACGTTTCCCTTTCCAGCTCGAAAAATTATTATTTCGAATGCAAAATTTGATTTGTCTTTGTATTTTGAAAATTTGTATTATTACTTTGTAATTTTGTATTTTTTGTAAATTTCTATTTTTAAATTCATCAAAATGAAGACCTTTTAACCAAATAGTCGAATATTTCAGGCAAAACGACGAATATTTTAGTGAATCTTGTTTTTTACGATTAAAAGAAGATCTACTTTTTCTATATAAAAATTATTAATAATAAATTTGTAAATCCTTTTGGAGTGAACAAATTTTGTCTGATAATTTTTTTTTCTACCTTGTGTCGTTTTTCAACAAACTTAATTTTTTATTTGTAATGTTATTTTTTACGATTAAAACAAAAGCTAGGAGTCTTTAAAAAAAAAACATTGATGAAAAATGGGTAGATCTTTTTTGGATAAGCAAGTTTTGTTCATTCATTAATTTTATAGATAGTGTCGCTTGTCCAACATTCAATTTTTTAATTTTCAATTTATTTTTTTCCAAATAAAATCAAAACTACGCGTTCCATAAAAAAATAATTAATAACCAATTTGTAGTTCATTTTTGGATGAACAACTTTTGTCTGATTATTTTTTGTTGTACCTTGTGTCGCTTGTCCAAAAATTTAATTGTTTCATTTTCAATGTGGATATTTACGAATAAAACAAAAACTACGCGTTACATTGAAAAAATTATCAATGAAAAATGTGTAGCTCTTTTTTGGGTGAATAACTTTTGTCTAATTATTCTTTTTCGTTGCTTGTCTCGTTTGTCCAAGAATTTAATTTTTTTTACTTTTTTTATTTTATTTTTTTTTAAGAATGAAACAAAAATTGCGAATCCTATCAAAAAATGAATGATAATAAGTTTGTAGCTCGTTTATGGTTTAAAAACTTTTATTTTATTGTTCATTCCTCATAGAGGAAGCTTCGGAATGGTAACAATTTCCAAAAATTTTAAATTCATTTAATCAAACCTTCCCCAATTTCAAAATGTCTAATACAATGTTCTAAGCAATTGTCCGGATGTGTGTGTGAATATATGTGTGTGTGTTTGTGTGTGCGTGTGTGTGTGTGTGTCGGCGCGTGCGTGCGTGCGTGCGTGTGGATGCGTATGAGCTGTTGGTGTCACACTTTTTTTTGATCACAATAACTTGAAAACGGTTGCAGATAACTTAATGAAATTTGGAGGGCTTATTTACACCACTAATATCCTGAAACTGACCAAAGGATTTCTAAAAATATTCATTGCATTTTTGTTTAGCACTCAATAATATTTTAAAACTCGGTTTTTTACAGTAAAACTTTTTTCATTAGCATAATTTAAAGTTGATGCATGAATATAAAAGGTTTATAAAAGGTTTAAAAGGTTTGTTATAAAAGGTTCGTAGCGAATCGATTGACCTATAATATCAACACATTTTATTGAAGAGTAGGGAAGTTATGGTGATTTGTATATTTTGAAACTCGATTTTTATAGTAAAAATTTTCTCATTCTCATAATTTCAAAGTTGATGCAGAAACATAAATTATTCGCTGGATCGAGACGAATCGATTGACCTATAATATTAATACACTTTATTGAAGATTAAGGAAGTTATGCTCATTTATAATATTTGAATCATCTGTTTCAAACAGAAAAACTTTTTTATCGACATAATTCAAAGTTGACGCATGAATAGAAAATACTTTTTGATCATAAATTTTCAAATAAAATAATTCTGACAATTTTTGTAAAGAAATCATGAAGATGGGAAAGGGATAGGGTGCGACAGAACTTTTCCTTTCCCTTTTCCGAATATAAAATTTGATTTGTCTGATTTGTCTTTGTATTTGAAAAAATGTTAGCAATATTTTGTAATGTTTTACTTTTTGTAAATTGATATTTTCAAAGTGATCAAAAAGAAGACTTTGAGGAAGCTATTATACATTTGCTAACGGGAAGCAAAGTGCTCATAAAATGAGCACCATATAATTATAAATACAAAGAAAGTGGAAACACTCGAGATCGAATCCACAGCTAGTTTAAGATCTCAACTATTACATAGAACATATTTTTCATCATTGACCATACCATAAAAATGTGAAACAACGTCACATTTTAAAAAGGAAGACACAAACTGCGCAATGCAAAGTCGGAAATAGAGCGCCCGGTACATTTTGTTGTTTCGTTTTCCGAGTTATCCACTAGAGTATATATTCAGGCGTATGTAAGTGGATTCACGTATTTGCACACATGTACATAAATCGCACACACTAGTTCAGCAGTGAGCAATGAAAATGATTAAGCGCCCCCTGAATCCCAGTGAAGCTGCTCTAATCCGGTGCTAAAGGCAAAACAGAGACAACTTTGGGCTGTAACTCGCGTTAACCTCCCATTACACATGCGGAATGCGTAACGTAAAACAGTCCTCACAAACACATATCTCATATCTTTGCATGTATATGAAACACTGTCAAACAGAGGCGTTTCCGCCTTTGTGTATAACTGTGTATCAGCACGTAAAGGAACACTTGTCCTCAAAAGCATTCAAAGCTGTTGCCACGCTCAAAATTCACATGAATTTTTAATTTGAAAACCGTTTTCTGTGGTTGTCGCATGTTGTTTTAAGCACCTCTTTTTGCTACGAATAATTTCTCAAGTCTCTGCACGTACTTCATTTTTTGTTTTAAAGAAATAGCCCATTCAGGGTTTTGCGCAATCTGTATGGAATGTTAGATTTTAAAACCTTTTTTTTTAACGGGTTCGAAAAAGTTGTTTTAGATAAAAAAATGAATTTAAGAGAGAAAAAATATAAAGTTTGTAATATAATCCGTATCATATATTATTTTAAGACCTTGACATAGACTGATTATTGGATAGAGTTATATTTTTTAGAGTTGACCAAGAATCGAACTTTTAGAACAGTACAAAGAACTGAACTCTAGTCTCTGTTTATTAAATATTTGGAAGTACATTTTTTCAAAACATAAACCTAAAAAAGTAAAATTGCGTAAGAAAATTCCACAAGGCTTAAAAAGAAGTATGTAAAAAAACAGTTTTTTAAAAACATATACCCCGGTTAAAATGTTGTTTACAAGAATGTACAAATTTTTTTCTCATCAATTTTCATTCGTATCGCCCATAAGTTTGTTCAATTCCAAAAAAAAGGAATTTTTCTGAATAAAAATAAATAAAGAGAGACGTTTTTGTACATTTCATTCAGAATCGTCAATATTAGCTTAATCGAGTTAAAAATCAACATTTATCTTTACGAATAGCCATAGAATACGACAAAATATTACTTTTTCAATATCGCCGCCATAAGTCTGTTTGATAGAGCCCTAAAAAAACCCAAAGGTGAAAAAATGGATTTTTGGCTCTAATTATTATTTTTTGCGTTTTTTTAATGCGAATTGTTTCTAAAACATGAAATGCTACTTCATGCTGATGATTAGACGTTTGAATGAATTGTTCAAATAATTTATCATTGGTTGAAGCAATAATCTCTTAGAATTGTTATTCATTCGGTTGATTTGTTTTTTCTTATTAATTTTTTTTTTTCAAATATTCTGATAAAATTAATTCTTTAAAATAAAAAGTCATATCAAATTTTCACAGGAATCTTGAGAACATTTTTCATTATATCGAAACCTTCCAAATCCTTAAACAAACTTCAAAATTTCAATTCGAAATTTTCAAAAATCTATATTTTGTTTTAAATCCTTTAAAATCTTTTCAAGTTTCTAAGTCAGTTTGAATCTTTTCAAAATTTGTAAATATCTCATCAACTTACAAGAATTTTTTCTAAATCAATAATTTCTTAACTATTATATACATCAAAATTAAACAATTTCATTAACAAATAACAAGTTCTTGGAATAGAACAATTATAGTTGATATTGCAACGTTCAAAGTTTGAGTTTAGCTAAATTTGTAGAGGATTTGAAATTTAATAAAGGCTTTTACTTCTGAATCTATTAATTTTAAATTATTTTAAAATTGAACATAGTTTACAAAGTTTCAATCAGCCCTTTAATTTTATTTAATTAATAAGGCTTTCGATTTGAAAGAGTTCAATTTTAAACGTTAAAATCTGTAAATTGTTTAATTTTAAACAGTTTCTGAATCGTCCTGTAAAATAAATAAATTATTGTTCAATTTCAAATACTCGAAATTCGGTTGAATTTTAAAAATGATGAATTAATTTATAATTACAGTTGATCATTTTAAAACATTTCATGTCAACACATTGCAATTTCAAACACTATTCATATTTTATTGTTTCAATCAAAAAAACTGTATTTTAAAATAATTTAAATTTAACATGTACCCATAAAAAAGAAGACCTATCATGGATACATTTGATGTTAAAAGATTGTAGAATTACACATTTTGAACTGAATGATTTCATAATTGAAAAAGTTAACAATTAAACATAGAATTTAAAAAAATTAAAATCAAACTTATTTTAAATTGCATTATGTATCTTGTGATATTTGACGTGATTGGATAGATTTTTCTTATAAGAATTTGTAAAATTCCCGGTCAAACAATACATAATTGTTTAAATGTTCAACCGGTCAACAACGGAACACTATATCTGCAGTTATAGATTTATTTTTGATTCCTCATAGAGGACGCTTTGTAACGGTAACATTTTCAAAAAAATTTTAATTCATTTAATTAAACCTTCCTTAATTTAAAAATGTCTAATACAATATTCTAAGCAATTGTTCGGATGTGTGCCTGTGTTACCACTAATGTCTTGAAAGTGACGGAAGGATTTCTAAAAATATTTATTGAAAATTTTGTTAGCACTCAATAATATTTTAAAAATCGTTTTTTTTTTTATAGTAAAACTTTTTTCATTAGCATAATTCAAAGTTGACGCGAGAATATAGAAGCTTCCTTGGTTCGAGACGAAACGATCGACCTATAATATTAATACATTTTATTAGAGATGAGGAAAGTTATGGTAATTTACACACTTTGAAAATCGATTTTTTACAGTAAAACTTTTTTCTTCAACATAATTCAAAGTTGATGCCAGAACAGAAAAGATATGTTGATTCAAAAAGAATCGATTGACCTATAATATTTATACATTTTATTGAAGAGTAAGGAAGCTATTGTAATGCATAATATTTCAGAATACGGTTTTTTACAGTAAAACTTTTTTCTTTAACATAATGTAAAGTTGATGCAAGCATATAAAATATTCCTTGGTTCGAGAAAAATCGATTGATCTATAATATTAATACATTTTATTGAAGGGTAGGGAAGTTATGGTAATTTATATATTTTTAAAATCGATTTTTATAGTAAAAATTTTCTCATTCTCATAATTTTAAGTTTATGCTAAAATAGAAAAGTTGTGTTGATCAAGACGAATCGATTGACCTATAATATTAACACATTTTATTGAAAAGTAAGGAAGCTATGGTAATGCATAATATTTAAAAATACGGTTTTTTACAGTAAAACTTTTTTCTTCAACATAATTCAAAGTTGATGCAAGCATATAGAATATTCCTTTGTTTGAGACAAATCGATTGATCTATAATATTAATACATTTTATTGAAGAGTGAGGAAGCTATGGTAATGCATAATATTTAAAAATACGGTTTTTTGTAGTAAAACTTTTTTCTTTAAAATTATTAAAATTTGATGCTAGAATATAAAAGATTCCTTGGTTCGAGACGAATAGATTGAAATACAATTTTTATACATTTCATTAAAGAGTAGAGAAGTTATGGTAATTTATATATTTTGAAAATCGATTTTTAATGGTAAAACTTTTCTCATCAACCTAATTCCAAGTTGATGCAAGAACAGAAACTATGTGTTGATTCGAGACGAATCGATTGACCTATAATATTAATAAATTTTATTGAAGAGTAAGGAAGTTATGGTAATTTATATATTTTTAAAATCGATTTTTATAGTAAACATTTTCTCATTCTCATAATTTAAAGTTGATGCTACAAGAGAAAAGTTGTGTTGATTCAAGACGAATGGATTGAACTATAATATTAATACATTTTATTGAAGAGTTAGGAAGCTATGGTAATGCATAATATTTAAAAATACGGTTATTTGTAGTGAAACTTTTTTCTTCAACATTATTCAAAGTTGATGCAAGAATATAAAAGATTCCTTGGTTCGAGACGAATCGATTATTATTATTATTATTATACCATTAAGCCATTTCCCTTTCGGGGTAGGCGTGACTTGCTCGGTTGGAAAATAGTATTGGGTATATGGGTGTATTGGTATACAGTATATAGGTATAAGTTAGATAGGTATATAGGTGTTAGGTATATATGTTTTAGATTGATCTGGAATTCTCGTGTCATTTATTCAAATGACACGTTTATTCCGCAACACTGCTCCGACCCAGGTTGCTGATCAATCTCTCTAGCGATCACCCCAAGTGAAGAGCCTCACAAAATTGTTATGTATGGTTTCCCACTTGGGCCCATTAGAATCCAAGGTCTTTGTTTCAGGCTTCATTCATTCTATTGTCACTTTGTTTACAAACTATTTGTCGCCACACTTTTCTGTCCTGGCATACTACTCTAGCTTCCTTCACGTCCATGCATTTTTTCATGCAAGCTCGTGTGTTTCTATGGCTTCTTACGTCTCTTCGGATTAATGTCTCATTTTCCGATTCTAACCATTCTTTCGGCGGTCTACCTCTAGGCATTCTGCCATTTACTTTACCTTTGTACACTTGTTTGGTCAGTCGCTCATCTTTGATTCTTTCAAGATGACCGAACCATCTTAACTGATTTCTTTCCCATGTGTCAACTATTGTCTCTTTTGCACCACATTCTTTGAGGATTATCTCGTTTTGGACTTTATCCATCAGTGTTTTCCCGCATATTATGCGCAGAGGTCTCATGCCGATCGCGTTAATTTTACTCCTGTCCTTTTCTTGACATGTCCATGTTTCGCTACTGTATAGTACAGTCGGTACGAATATAAAATTATGTATGGCCATTTTAGCTTTTTTTGATATGTTTTTATTTGTTAGGATGGACCCTGCTCTACCGATAACCTGCTTACCCTTATTTATGCGCCTATCTAACTCCCCATCTATTTTTCCGTCGCTAGTGAATAGACTACCTAGGTATACGTACTTGTCAACTTGTTCTAATCCCTCATCATTTAGGGCAATGTTGCACATTGTTTTCTCACTCTTTCCCTCAAACACCATGATTTTTTTTTTATTTATGTTAATTTTGAGTCCCATGTCCTTCATGCTTTTATGAAGTTTATTCAACATTCTTTGCAAGTCCTCGACTGATTCTGCCATAACAATCTTGTCATCTGAGAAAGCTAACCCACGTACCTTAACTGTTTGGAGATCTACACCTTCTTCGTCGAAGAGTGCAGTTCTTAGACACTTATCCATGAATATGATAAATACAATATTAATACATTCCATTAAAGAGTAGGGAAGTTATGGTAATTTATATATTTTTAAAATCGATTTTTATAGTAAATATTTTCTCGTTCTCATAATTTTAAGTTTATGCTAAAATAGAAAAGTTTTGTTGATCAAGACGAATCGATTGACCTATAATATTAACACATTTTATTGAAGAGTAAGGAAGCTATGGTAATCCAAAATATTTAAAAATACGTTTTCTTGCAGTAAAACTTTTTTCTTTAACATAATTCAAAGTTGATGCAAGCATATAGAATATTCCTTTATTTGAGACAAATCGATCGATCTTTAATATTAATACATTTTATTGAAGAGTGAGAAAGCTATGGTAATGCATAATATTTACAAATACGGTTTTTTGTACTAAAACTTTTTTCTTTAAAATTATTCAAAGTTGATGCAAGAATATAAAAGATTCCTTGGTTCGAGACAAATCGATTGAAATACAATCTTTATACATTTTATTAAAGAGTAGGGAAGTTATGGTAATTTATATATTTT
>CAKNYM010049860.1:54091-76775 GCA_932195095.1 Andricus curvator
CGAAACCATTTTTTAGAACTTCTAAACCTAGTATCTTGTCATGGTTTACTAATATCAAGGTAATGATCCTTACAAAATACGTTTTCGGGTGCCGTGGTCACAAATCCGTAGCCCATATGACCCCTATATATATTTTTATCCACGGGATCGAGTGACCTCTGGAGGTCACATGAAGGTCAAAAGAATTCTTTAGAATTTCTAAATCTAGTAGCTTGTCATGCTTTGCTAATATCAAAGTATCCCAATATTATACAAAGACCGAAGAGTTCAATTTGAATACCTTATAACCTCAAAATTTCATACACCAGTAGGAAAAAAAGTAAATCCACATATCCCATAACCTAAAAACCTAAAACACAACATTATTTGAGGTATTTAGATTTTTTGCCTGCCTTCCTGTGTGTATATTTTGAATCCCTCATACACTATAGCGTTTGCATAGGTAATTTCCTCTGTATATGGCTACCATGATAAGGTAAAGGCTATGGAATTTAGAATTATTGATTTGACCTTCATATGACATCTAGAGGTCACTGGACCCGTGGATAAAAATATTTCCGAACGTAAAGTTTCCTACTCTTTCAGAATATCAGGTCCAAAATATGATATCTCTCGAATTAACGAAGTTGACCTTCAAATGACGTTGATCCTGACGTGTAGGGGTCATAGGGGTCACTGATTCGTGATCAGCACATCCGAAAACGTATTTTGTAAGGATCATTACCTTGATATCAGCAAACCATGACAAGCTACTAGGTTCAGCAATTCTAAAGAACTCTTTTGACCTTCATGTGACCTCTGAAGGTCACTCGATCCCGTGGGTAAAATATATCCGAACGTAAAATTTTCCGCTTTTTCAGAATCTGAGGTCAAAAAGATGATATCTCTCTAATTAACGAAATTGACCTTCAAATTACCTTGATCCTGACGGGCAGGGGTCATAGGGGTCACGGATTCGTGATCAGCGCGCCTGAGAACGTATATTCCACTTGGTTCGACTCCCGAAAATATTTTGTAGTCCTGCGTTATTTTCGAGCAATTTCCACTGATGTTGAGGCAAGTCGTTTCATGCTTAATTAAAAAATATATATGGGTAGTTATAACAATTCTCTCACTGAAAATATTAAACATAACATTTTTAGAGAAGAATAAAAAAAAAGTTGTATTATTTCATTAAAATCGTCGCGTGGCTCGAATTTTTTCTCATATTTATCACTGTGCGACCTAAGAAACTAAAGATGTTAACAAACTGAAAAAACTTACACGGAAGAAAACATCATCGAGCTACAAACATGGGTACATAAGCTAACCGCACTTTCTAAGTTCAAAAATCAAAATAGATTTTTGCTAAGGTGCAAATCAAACTGTTTTTTGCCTGCGCATATTATTATTTCTGATCCAAAAATCACATTTCGCCATCCTCTCGGTATTGGTCATTATCGAAAGCTTTGTGTGGATTTTAAATTTAAAACTTTAAAGATTGAGATTACAGATATTAATAATAGAATAAATAAAATTGATAATGAAGTTTTTTTTGGAAAAATAGTTAAATCTTCTTGATATAGATTACCAGATTAAATTATTTTTTGAATGTCACAAAAGGATAATAGATAATATGGTGAAACATATGATTGAGGACTCTATCTCCAAGTTTGAATGGTTAACAGAAACCTATTATAACATTAGATGTACTAAAAACCCAAATCAAAAATGGCTTTTAAATTTATCTGATAAAGAAATTCCGAACGATGGTGGATACTTCATAAGTTTAGTTAATAAATTTTGTACTAGTAACGCAAACAAAGGTAAAATTATTGAAAATGTTTTAGCAAATGTCGAAGAAAAAATTAATCTGATCCCTAGTGAAAAAAGAACTGAATTTAGATCCAATATTTCTAATAGACTTCGTTATATTTAAGAAGTAACTATAATAATAATATTGTGTCAGAAATTGAAACTGTTGGTAGTAAAACAAACCAATTTGTAGCAGAAAATCAAAATATCATCATTACTAGAACAGATAAAGGTAACATGACGGTGGTCATGAAGAAGAATGATTATCTTGATAAATGCTATACTCTCTTATCAGACCCAGACACTTATATCAAACTTGAAAAAGATCCAACTAATAGTATGAAAAATGATCTCAATTTAATGATTGGTAAATTTCAAAAAAGTGGTTATATCAAGAAAGATACAGCTAGATGTTTAAACAGCTACAATTCAGTTGCTCGAAAATTTTACGGATTGCCTAAGGTCCATAAACCGGAAAATCCTATGAGACCAGTCACTTCTTTTTGTGGATATCCATTGCTTTCATTATCTAAATTCGCTAGTCTACCTATAAAACAAATAATTGGGAAAAGTAACACTTTTGTAAAAAACAGCTGAGATCTCATTGATAAAATAAAAACTTTCAACATACCCAATGACTATAAATTGGTTTCGCTGGATGTAAAATCCCTTTTTTCAAATATTCCTAAAGATTTGGTTCTGAAAAATATTAAATTAAATTGGTATAAATTGAGAAATCTGACCAAATTACCTATGAAACAATATTTAGAACTCGTTGAATTTTGTATAGACAATTCCTATTGCAGTTTTCAGAATGAATATTTAAAACAGAAGTTCATGCACATACGTGCATGAGGATAATATTTATCAACTATTAGAGGCTTTCAATGCATACCATTCGAAACTTAATTTTTTGGACGTTACCATCATTCGAGAAAACAATAAACTCATTACTAATTGGTATCGCAAGAACACTAATTCAGGTAGATATATAAATTTTAAATCTAATATTTCGATTAAAGATAAAATCTCGGTAATTTATGGTCTTACTGGTAGGACTATCAAATTATCTGATCAAAAATTTAGAGATGATAATATTTGAGAAGTTATAGAAATTTTAAAACAGAATGATTATCCTATCAAATTTATAAAAAATGCATTAATAAAAGACTTGAAAAGATCCGCAACATTGATGTACAGATTCAGATTAATAACTCACAAGCCTTTGCCTACAGCAAAATCGTGATTTTTCCATTTGTTAATGAACTCTCCAGATCATTTACTAATATATTTAAAGAACATAACATTAAAGTACACTGTAAAAAATTTCTTGGGGAATTTTCCCCAAAATTGTGTTGACGCTAATTTCCACACATTTTGTGGAATTTTCCCCAAAGTTTAGTAGGGAAAATTCCCCAAACATTCGTGTGGAATATTACCCAAAATGTGGTGAATTTTCTCCAACATTTGATGGGGAAAATTCCCTACGCTGTTGTGTAATAATGCCTACATTTTGGTGAATTTTCCCCAAAGTTTAGTAGGGAAAATACCCGAACGTTCTTGTGGAATATTACCCAAAAAGAGATGAATTTTCCCCAAGATTTTATGGGGAAAATTCCCTACGCTGTTGTATAATAATGCCTACATTTTGGGGAATTTTCCTCAAAGTTTAGTAGGGAAAATTCCCCATAATTTGTGGAATATATTAAATACTTTTTAATTTTTAATAATTAATATTCATTAGTATTAATAATGTTAAATGAGAACTACGAGTAGTTATTTATAAGCTTTTCCAAAACTTTTTATTATATTTCAAGAAGTAACATGGTTATGATGGTAGTTTTTATATTTTGTACGCAAACAATTATTTTTTGAAATACGATTCCTGTGAGAAACAAATGTGCACAATCGTTTAGGTTTGTCCCTCGTCTTTATTATTACTTATATTTTAAGCTTGGAAGCTTGCTTCTCCAAATAAACTACATGTAAACATAATCATAACTTTTAAAATGTCAAAATCGAGGGACATAATTTTAAAGTCTATAAAAGCATAATAAAATGTGAATTAAGCTAAGCTAACTTTATTAAAGATCGAACATTCAAACTACAATTACTTTTCATCGAGAGTATTAATCTATTTATAACAATTTTTACAATCTAATTCACACTCTAATGGACACCCCGAAACACAAATTTTTTTTGAATTTACTAAAATTACATTTAAACATTTACTTCAGTAATAATAATATTCATTATATTTTCAATCTCTGCTAAATCATTTCGACAATGTTTTCAATTAATGATCCTGCTTTCGGATCCCGATCATCCTTGCAATTTTCACGGCCCCTCTTATGTCCTTCTCCTGGATTAATGTCGAAGAGCATTCTGTAACAAAAAGTGGCAAAAAATTAGGTCATAAAGAATGCATGATATAAAGCTTTAACCACCAAATTCATTTGGTGGTTAATGAATTCCCGACGAAAAAGGATCTACCAAAAGACAAAATTTTCTACTGAAAGAGATGAACTTTCAATCATATAGATGAATTCTGAACCACATAGTTGAATTTATAATCAGACGGTCGAAATTTCGAGCGAAAAAGATTAAACTGCAACCAAAAAAAGTTGCATTTCCAAACAAACCGTTGAATTTACAAGACAAAAAGATTAATTTTTTAAAATACAGTTGAATTTCCAACATGAAAAGCTCATTTTCAAGCAAGATAGATTATTTTTAGACTTTGATTTTTAATTCTTATCCTTTAAAGTTAAAATATTGCAATTTCAACAAAATATATCAATTTTAAACCAGAAGATTTTTGACAGAGTACATGAATTCTCAACTAAATAGTTGAATTTTCTACTAAGAGATATAATAAAATATAATAATAAATAAAATAATAATAATAAAGAATAATAAAACAGATGCATTTTCAAACAAACCGTTGAATTTATAAGACAAAAAGATTAATTTTTTAGAACAGCGTTGAATTTCGAAGATGAAAACCTAATTTTCGAATTTCATTTTTTGTTGAGACGCTTAATTTTCAACAACAAAAATAATTTTCACCAAAATAATTAAAATGTCGGCTAAAATGAGGAATCTTTAACAAAAAAATTAGATTTTAATAAAGTAGTTGAACTGTCAACGAAAGAAGATGAATTCCCGACGAAAACGAATTAAAAAAAAGATTAAACTGCAACCAAAAACAGTTGAATTTTCAAACAAACCAAAACTAAACAACCAAAACAAACCAAACAAAATAGATAAATTTCTGATTAAAAAGATTTTCGACAAAATACGTGAATTCCCAACCAAATATTTGAATATTCTACTCAAAAGTATAAATTTTTAACCAAAAATGGAATAGTTACATTTTCAGTTGAATTTTGAAGACAAAAAGACGACTTTTCTAGACGACAGTTAAATTTTTAACGCAAAATGGTCCTTTTTAACCAAGAGAGATGAATTTTGTATCCAAAAAGACGGATGTTCAATAAAAAAGTTGTATTTTCAAACCAATAATTAAATTTTGAATCAAAAAGATGAATTTTTAACTAAAAATATAATAGTAGACTTTTCAAGAAATAACTTTTTGTATATATTTTTAATTGCTAAAAAAAGTACTTTGAATGTCGAGCTTCCAATAAGACTATTTTTTAAATATGTATAACATTATTTATTAATAACCTTAAATATTGAAAAATGTTCAGTATGCATGAATGCATTAAACAGTTCTATAAAACTGACTTAAAAATCCCGTTGATTATGGTCTATCCAAGACTAAAGAAAATTTGGCTCCAAAAGCAGTGAAGAGTCTTTGAAATTTCCCCATTTTAATACCCTTATTATTATGAGTCATGAAATGAGCACATTTTCTATTAGCATCGGCCAGGCGATTGCTATACCTGGCCTGGCATCTAGAGTCTCTCTAGAGTATAGTCTAGACTCTGCACACACAACTCTGCCAGGGCAGAGGTTCTTTTTTGAGCCTTCAGTGGAGAAAGTGAAAATATGTTTTTTCTAACTTGAAATTAACAGTTTTCAAACAAAAATCAAAAAGTGTATTCGCGACACAAATTTTTCTTTATTCAAATTCGCAATAGTTTGTTCTTGAAAACGTAAACCAAATTTCACTCAATTATTTGAAGCCTATATTTCTTTATATATTAGTAATATGTATGATTTTTGTTCACTTACCTCATTCTTCTTCCGTAAATTTTGCTGTCAATGATAGTCCTTTAAGGTTTGCAGTACACTGAATACACTCTCACAAATCTCCTTCCGCAAATTTGTATGCCACTTATATTCCTTTAAAGATTGAAATAAACTGAACATCCGCTCAGAAAGTATACGAGTAAGATGAGTTTTGAATCCGCAGGCCGGTTCACTGCGCATGCGCACACTGAATACTCACTGGGCTAGACATTTTTGTCCACTCATAAATATTTCAGCAAATATGAAATATAGAAGAATATACAAAATTTAAACAATCATAATAATCTTTCAGGATAATTCGTGATTTTAAACTGCGAGTCTAGTTAACACTACACTAACAGTAGATAGTTTGTTAATATTAACACTCATGAAAAACAAAGAACTACAAACAAAATTTGTAATAAAAAGCGATAAATACATTTTTTTGCATGGAACATGCAAATCATTTATGGCATTATAAAGCGAACATAAAAATTTATGGAAAACAATTTTTGGGACTACTATAATATTAACAAAACTTTTCTCCAAAAAATGTGTAAAATTATTCAAAATATGTTTATCAAATATTTTAGGAAAAAATATCTTCCTGAACATACGGTAACACTTCAAGAATTTTTAGAAAATTTACATAATCTATGTGGAAAATCAAAGATAATTTTTGGGGCGATTTCCTACATTCAGTAGGAATCAATCAATTTCCCAAATTGTGGGGAATATTCCCAAAAATTTATATAAATTACCAAAATTTTAGGGAAATTTCCCCAAAAATTGTAGGTATTATTCAATTTCCTAAATTTTATGGAATTTTCCCCAATTTTCTAGTGAATCGTAAGAACTTTTAGGGAAATTTCCCCAAATTTTAGGGAAAATGATTTTCCCCAACAAAAATGTGGATTTTCCCCACTGAAAAGTGGGGGAAATTCCCGACATTTTTTACAGTGTAGTTTTTACATACTAAAAAGATTTGTTCAGATGCTTTTCTAATAATAAAGATGCTATTCCTTTCGATTTAAAAACACACGTCATATACCGTATTTCTTGTGAATGTGGTTTAGTTTATATAGGAGAGACAAAAAGGTGCATGAAAACTAGGATCAAAGAGCACATATGGTAAATGACTGTAAAAAATATGAAAGAGGTACTGCATTGGTTTGTCACTCACATGTTCATGATCATCAATTTTTATTTTCAAAAACTAAGATTTGATGTCATGAAAGCCACTATAGGAAAAAAAATTTTTAAGAGATGTTTTACATTATCGAGAATACTAATTCTATTAATAAGAGATCGGATGTAGAATACCTTAGTAAAATCTACCATAGTATTATTTTATCCACTAACAATGGTTCTTACAAAAAGTATATACAGATCTTTAAAATTGGCGCTATCGTCCATCTTCGTTTAGACTTGTAGATTAATACATAATCTCGAATATATATAGTACTTGCGATCCAGGCGAAAGAATAATTCTGCTAGGAGATATGAACGGATGGGTCGGCGTTCAACGTCAGGATACAGATACAGAAAGGGTACTAGGTAAATTTGGGGATCCAAGAAAAAATTATAACGGGGAAAAATTAGTTAGCTTATGCCTAGAAAAGGGCCTATTTATTACCAATACTTGGTTTCGACATAAAATGATCCACACGTACACTTGGTGTAAAGGAAATAACCGCAGTGTAATTGACTTCGTTATTGCGGATGAAAGACTAAGAGAACTAGTTGTAGATACAAGAGTCATGAGGGGATCCGAATGCAATACTGATCATTATCTTTTAATCTCTAAAATAAACTTAGGCCGGGGATGGAAAAGAAAGAGAACAGAAAAAACGAAACAAACTCGAATAAAGATTGAAAATTTACAGAAACCGGAAGTGCGAATAGAGTTTCAAAATAAGTTAAGCGAACGCATAGATAGGGCAACTTGGGAAGCGCTTACGAGCGTTAAAGATATAGAGGGCGCGTGGGCTTTATTACGGGATATCATTGTTAAAACTGCAATTGAAGTGTGTGGTACGGCAGTGGTAGGAAGAAAGTCTGGTGATGCATGGTGGAATGATGAAATTCAAGCAGCCCAGCGAGAAAAGAAAAAAGCGCACAAGAAAACATTAAACATGACAGGTCTTAGCGATGAGGACAGAAATAGACTCAAAAATGATTACAAAGACAAAAAGAGGAAAATGAAACGACTAGTCAAGGAGAGTAAAGAAAAAATCAGAACAGAAGAAGAGAACAAAATACAAAACGGCTTTGGAGGAATAATGAAACTACTATATAAACAGTTGAATGAAAGTAAAAGTACAGAGTTTGCTAGCATGAGAAACAGCAAAGGTGAAATGCTATATGATATAGACGGGATAGTAGACGCTTTAAAAGACTCTTTTAAAGAACTATTAGGAGGTGAAGATATAGGACAACAAAACTGCGACATAGAACATAATGCATTAGAAAACCCAATTGAAAAAGTCTGTGTCACTGAGGTCCGAGACATAATTAAGAACTTAAAAAACGGTAAGGCTGCTGGCATAGACAGTATTAGTGCTGAAATGCTCAAATACGGTGGCGAATACATACCTCACAGGTTGTGCGAATTAATAAATTTATGTATCGAGACGGGGAAAGTCCCAGACGATTGGAAAAAAGCGATTATCGTACCAATATACAAAAGAAAGGGAGATAAAAACAACTGCAGTAATTACAGAGGTATCAGCCTACTAAGTACCGTAAGTAAAATATACTCAAAAATACTTATTCGTAGGGTAATGGAAATCACAGAAGAAAAAATATGGGAAGTCCAAAGTGGATTTATGCCAGGAAGATCATGTACAGATCAGATATTTAGCCTAAGACAGATCACAGAAAAAAGCTTGAGAGTAGGAAAGAAAGTTTTCTGTGCATTTATTGACCTAGAAAAAGCATTTGACACGGTAAATAGAAGTAAACTTTGGGAAGTTCTTAAAGAATACGGAGTAAATGGAGGGCTCCTGCAAGCAATAAAAACAATATATACAGGTAGTAAAGCGAGCGTAAGGGTAAACGGGAAACTGAGTGACTGGTTCGATATTACGCAAGGCGTGAAACAAGGATGCGTTATGTCCTCGTGGCTATTTATCATATTCATGGATAAGTGTCTAAGAACTGCACTCTTCGACGAAGAAGGTGTAGATCTCCAAACAGTTAAGGTACGTGGGTTAGCTTTCGCAGATGACAAGATTGTTATGGCAGAATCAGTCGAGGACTTGCAAAGAATGTTGAATAAACTTCATACAAGCATGAAGGACATGGGACTCAAAATTAACGTAAATAAAACAAAAATCATGGTGTTTGAGGGAAAGAGTGAGAAAACAATGTGCAACATTGTCCTAAATGATGAGAGATTAGAACAAGTTGACAAGTACGTATATCTAGGTAGTCTATTCACTAGCGACGGAAAAATAGATGGGGAGTTAGATAGGCGCATAAATAAGGGTAAACAGGTTATCGGTAGAGCAGGGTCCATCCTAACAAATAAAAACATATCAAAAAAAGCTAAAATGGCCATACACAATTCTATATTCGTACCGACTGTACTATACGGTAGCGAGACATGGACCTGTCAAGAAAAGGACAGGAGTAAAATTAACGCGATCGGCATGAAACCTCTGCGCATAATATGCGGGAAAACACTAATGGACAAAGTCCGAAACGAGACAATCCTCAAAGAATGTGGTGCAAAAGAGACAATAGTTGACACATGGGAAAGAAATCAGTTAAGATGGTTCGGACATCTTGAAAGAATGAAAGATGAACGACTGACCAAACAAGTGTATAAAGGTAAAGTAAATGGCAGAATGCCCAGAGGTAGACCGCCAAAAGAATGGTTAGAATCTGTAAATGAGACATTATTCCGTAGAGACATAAGAAGCCATAGGAACACAAGAGCTTGCATGAAAAAATGCATGGACGTGAAGGAAGCTAGAGTAGTATGCCAGGACAGAAAAGTGTGGCGACAAATAGTTTGTAAACAGAGTGACAGTAGAATGAATGACGCCTGAAACAAAGATCTTGGATACTAATGGGCCCAAGTGGAGAACCATACATAACAATTTTGTGAGGCTCTTCACTTGGGGTGATCGCTAGAGAGATTGATCAGCAACCTGGGTCGGAGCAGTGTTGCGGAGTAAACGTGTCATTCAAATAAATAACACGAGAATTCCAGATCAATCTAAAATATATATACCTAACACTTATATACCTGTCCACCTCATACCTATATTCCTACCTACCTTATACCTATATACCCATATACACACTACTATTCTCCAACCGAGCAAGTCACGCCTACCCCGAAAGGGAAATGGCTTAATGGTATAATAATAATAATAATAATAATATATATTCATATGTGTATATGTATGGTATATAATATATATGTATATACACGGAGAAAATTTGTTTATTAAAATTTACCCAATTAGTTAGGTAAATGGACGACATTACTGTATTTAGATAAAGTTTACAATTATTTTAGGATTTAATACAAAACAGAACTATAAATAATACAAAAGAGTTATGTAAAATCTCAAGTCCAAAAGTGAAAATTCTGATATGTAATAATTGATATAAGGGTTGTATTATTTTCATACCCGTATATTATTAAATAACGCAAAGTATTGTAAATTTTTATTAAATGAATGATATAAAGTAAAATGAGAATCGCAAGGGACGTCAACATTCTCAGAGCTGAAGTTTAAAGCCAAGTCCCCCGTAGAAACTTTAACATTTTTAAGGTTTATATTGTAGAATTTCATAAAATATTCCAATATATAGACTATCCTCTTCTCTCAGTAGATAATACTTATTAAGTTACTAAATGAAAGCAGAATGTATTTAAAAATTGACGTATGAAAATGCGGGTGATGAAAAAAGATCGGACGGCACTGGACAACTGACTTCGAACTTCAAGGCGGGAGATCCCGAAGACTAATGTTTGAAAACAAAGTTGAATTTATAACAAAAAAATATGAACGTTCTACATAATTAATTGAATTTCTTATAAAAAAGAAAACGCTTTTAACAAAATAAGTGAATTTTTATATTAAAAAGATCAATTTTCTAGAAAAAATGAAGTAGCTGCCTTTCTCTTTGAAAAAATTATTTTTTACAAAAAGAAAAACATATTTTCAACAAAATTTGTTCAATTTCCAACAAAAAAAAAAGAACTTTCAACTAAAATAATGCATCTTCAAACAAAAATCAAAAAAAAAAAACATACATTTTAAACAAAGAATAGAATAATTTACTTTTCAATTAGAGAAATAAGTTTTTAAACAAATAAAATGAATTCTCAACAAATTAGTTGAATTTTCAACCAAACAAATGAATTTTCAACCATAAAGATGTAGTGGCTATAAAAAAAATTTGATGAAAAATCGAATATATTTACATTTTTAGTTAAAAAAATTAATTTTTTAATTTTTATTTAAAAAAATTAATTTTCAATTTAAAAAATAATTTTCAACTGAAGAAATAAAAATTTCAACCAGAAAGATCAATCTATAGAATTCCTGGATATAAAACAAAAAAAAGAAAACGTTAAATGGGATTTTGAATTTGATTTTAATCTAATTTAAAATTCTTAAATTTCAAAAAGATTAATTTTCTGCCCAAAAAAAAAATAATTTTTAAGAAAATACATGAATTTTTCATCAAAATTTTTTATTTTTAATGGAATTTTCCACCCAATAGTTGCATCTTCAACCAACAAAGTTGATTTTCTACCAAAAATAAAAAAATAAATTTTCAACTAGATGGATGAATTTTCAACTACAAAACATACATTTTTAACAAAGTATAGAATAGTTCAATTTTTAGTTAGAGAAATAAGTTTTTAAGCAAATAAAATGAACTTTCAACTAAACAAATGAATTTTGTACCAAAGAGATTAAATTTGTATGAAAAAAAATCTCGACAAGAAATTGAGTTACATTTTTAGTTTAAAAAATTAATTTTTAATAAGAAAAAACTATTTTTAAGCAAAGAAATAAAATAAAATATATAAATTTCAACTAAAAAGGTTAATTTTCTACCACAAAAGACAAACTTTCAACAAAATAGATAAATCTTTAACTAAAAAAGCAAAATTTTCAACAAAAAATAGATTAGTTAAATTTTCAGATAGAGAAATAAGTTTTTAAGCAAATAACTTAAATTTTCGTAGAAGTATTTAAAATTTCAAGGTAACGAATTAATTCTCTACCGGAAAGATTAAATGTCTATAAAAAAATTTTAAACAAAATTTAGTTCACTTTTTAGTTACAAAAAATTATTTTCAATAAAAAACTAATTTTCCACCAAAAGAAAGAACTGTAGGTAAGTGGAAAAAATTGTCATTCATATTGAATGCACTGGAATTTTCTCGCTATAATAAGGAAACTTCTGTAAATCATGTACAATGTTCTCAAATAATATAAGATTTTCTGTAAAATCTATAACAAAATGTTAGAAAATAAACCGAGTTCTTTTTCTAAAAAAAGGGTAATTAGTGCGCGCATAGCACGTACACTGTTACAGTATTTTCAAAAAGTAGGCCATGCAAAAATTCAAAATATTGAAAATTAAATAATTTAAAGTTTTAAGGGTAGAAAATTTCAAATAAAAAATTATCCAAAATTTGTATTTACTTCCTAAAAATTTATGAGCCCGCTTATTAATAAAATGTTACAATAAAAAATTTCGATGAAACGGGAACCAGATGTTGTTTTGTTCGGCCCTGTCGTACTCGTTCTTTAACTTTATAGCCGAGATTTTTTTCTTGATATTCTAAGTGTTAGGTTAGCTGTGAGGTTTAGTTGTTAGCGATAGAACGCGTTAAACGTAGCTTAGGTGGTTCGAAACCCGTCACAGCCTATTCGATCTTTAATAGTGCTAATATCGTTAAAAGCGTGCGACTGTATCGTATGTAATGTATTGTAATTTAATATAATTGTTTAGGTTAAATTGTGTATATGTACCAACAATATACTCATGAATTGTATGATGTGTGTAAGATATGTGTAGTAGTGGATGACCTTCCATAAAATCTGTTTGTAGCAAGAATGTTTTTTTTTTGCTGGCGCTCGAAATTTTACATGACTGGGATGTAGAATTCACATATTTAGAAAGGTAGACTTTTTTTCTTTAATTGAAACTGTACCTCACAGTTCGACTCATTTTACCTGACTGGTAGGTAATCGGCATCTTATTTTACCCAACTGCCAGGTAATCTTTATTATCTAGTTGTATTAATTCTTACTGAATCGCGAATTAAATTAAAATTAATTTATATTAATAATTCATATTTTCACATCAAATCTAACCCTATTTCAATTTACATGACTGAAAGTGAAATTTTAATATAAAGCCGTAATGTCCTCCGTTTACGGAACTAAGTTATGTAAAATTTAACACACAAATATTCTCCGTGTATATATATATATATATATATATATATATATATATATATATATATATGTACTGTCTATGTACATAATGTACATATATATAATCTCATCTTATGTGACGTCACAAATTTCTCTCTCCAAGTGTTACGTATAACATTGTGCGTTGGCTCGCAAAAGAAAATGTTTATATCAATGTTAACGTTGGGTCTTGAGAGTATTAATTTTTATATTATTCTAAGTTTAAAACTTTTAAACAACTTTTTATAATAATAAGCATGGCCGTAGCCATCATCCCCTACCTTAAAAAATACAATCAACTAAGATAATGTCCCGGGAATTTTTACTTTCGCCCTACCTGTGACCACCGCTGCCTTACCTTAAATTCAACTCTAGCTACGGCCCTGATAATAAGGTGTGAATTTTATATGACCCTGAAATGTAAACGTGGTATCGGTAAGTTTATAGGTTATGTTCCATATCTGCAAATATGTTATATTCTCAATAAAATTTTTTTATATAAGTAACTTCGTTCTATGATCCTCAGATAAATGATGGAGAAGATAATTTTTACCTGAACAGGCTCCACGTCGTGAAGCGAAAGCTTGTTTAAAATAAACTGAAAGATCAGTAGATCAAAAACCAACATCTTCATATATATTAGTAATTATCATTTCTATTTTAATTTGCTGTTTCTTTTATCAAACCTAAAGTATTTTACTTAAAGTCAAATTGCAAAAAAGAAACAATTTTTCGTTTGTAATTGTTGTCCCTCGCGACAGTGGAAAAGCACCAAATGGAAGGTGGTCCCAGTTGTAATTTCCAAGCGCACTGACTCGGATACGAGTTGAAGCGAGTTGTCGACGAGAATCCCAACAGGCAGACCATGATGGTTTGAGGACTCGAAGGAACCTTCGCTTTGCCGAACGACTGTTCAACATGAGGGCCTCTTGTAAAGTCCTTTCTCTTTCCTTCCACGTTATTCGTATTTGCTTAGAAGAATATATATAAACCATCGCGCCACATCGAGGGGTAAACCACTCTAAAATCATGATTTTTGAAATAAAAAATCTGTAGACGGTGTTAAAATAAGCATAGCCTTATTCTACGCCGTTAAGAGAAATAACGATGGGATCACACAAAACTACCAGGTGTCAAGTTGATGCGGCAAATGGATCAAAAGGATGCAACGTTTTGATACCTATGTTCATGATCGACTTGATTCAAATTTCTAGATCAATTATCTGACATAAAATTTCAAACATTATGAAATTATTTAAACCTCTTACCTGATTGATGATCAATTGTTGATGATCATTTAAAATTAAATTGTAAATCAAATTTTGGAAAAAAAATCATTTACTTAGCTCTTTTTATTTAAGTTTATGATTACTGAGGTTGTGGATGTTTGTTTATAAATGTCAGCAAATCTCGATCAAGGATCAATGATCGATTTGCAGATCCTGAATTTGGCGGAAAGGAATGTTTTTTGAAAATCGTCAACTGTCATTCTGTTTTGTATACTGATGCTTGTTGTGTACTGATGCTGAGTTGTTCTCCTTATTTTTCATTGATCCTCTAAAGCGAATCATATTGAGTTGAAATTCTAGATCAAAATAGCTGCAACAATTTGATACCCCAAGGTTCAGTGTGATAAGCGTTGAATAAGGAAAAATAGCATTCGATGGCTTACCACAACGTGTGAATTTCTCCGAGTCTTACTCTTCGTGACGAGTCGGCTAAACACGGAACACCTCGGGCCAGTGTATGAACCGTTTGTGTATAATATGGGTATTAGGGTGGTACAAAAATGAATTGCAAAATTTTTTTTCACCGTAGAGGGCAAGTCCCTCCGAAAAAGTTTCCATTTCGGAGAAAAAAAATCCCTAATTTTTTTTTTCGAAATTCCAATATTAACACGTGCCACCGCGCACTTCAAAATCCCATTTATTTAACATGGGGAAATGTTGGATTTTCGAAAAATTGAACTCATACTTCAGGGTTGGATCGAAACGTGTCAAATTTTTTAGGGTTTGAAGAGGAGTACCTATGAAATAAAACCATACTAATAACTTTTATTTTTAACCTCCCCTTCCCCCCCCCCCATAGCGCCCCAAATATGACCCAAAACTCAAAAAACTACATTTTTACGTATTATTGTTACTTTTTAGCAATTTCCGTCCTCTTTTTCATACAAGTTTTTACTAATGGACAATTTGAATATTTCCCATGACTCTTCAAACAATTTTGAATTGTTAAAACAAATGTAACTTATTTAAACAATTATTTATTCCCAAAAAATGTAACAGATAATCGTATATTCTGATTGAAATGTATGTAATAGTTTGTCATAGTTTGGAGTAGTAATTCTTTTTAAAAACATTATGTAATTATTTAAACAATTACTTATTGTTTATTCTCAAAATTTCTTAAAATTGACACAGAGATGTCCAGTTTTTTCTCAAAAATTGGTATCCTATGCTACTTTTTGTTAAATAATTATATAATTTTGATGTATTTTCTGAATTAAACATAATACTGAATTTTGACATAATTTACTACTCCTCAAAATCATTCAATATTATGTTTAATTCAGAAAATACGTTTTAAAAAATATTTCTGGACAAATAATTTTTTAAACAAATTATATTTGTTCAAACAATTAAAAAATGGTTAATATATTCTTCCTATACCCTATACAATCAGAAAAATAATTATATGTATATTATTTAATTTAATTTTCTTTAAGTTATCGAAAAAAACTGCTTAAGCAAATCAAAATTGTTTGAACAAATATAAATTTATTAAACATCATAAGATATGTTTCCAAATTATATAATTATTCAACAAAAAGTAGCATAGGATACCAATTTGAGAAAAAACTTGACATCTGTTGGTCAATTTTTAGAAATTTGAAGAATAAACAATAAGTGATTGTTTAAATAATTACATACAATTTTCAAAGAAATTACTTCTTCAAACAATGACAAACTATTACATTTCAATCAGAAAATACGATTATTTTTTACATTTTTTGGGAATAAATAATTGTTTAAATAAGTTACATTTGTTTAAACAATTAAAAATTGTTTGAAAAGTCATGGAAAATATTCAAATTGTCCAGTAGTAAGTATTTCTATGAAAAAGACGACAGAAATTGCTGAAAAGTAACAATAATACGTAAAAATGTAGTTTTTTTAGTTTTGGGTCATATTTGGCGCTAAAAAAGACAAGTTTTCAATAAAATAAGTGAATTTTAAACTGAAAAAGATCAATTTTATAACAAACGTGGAATAGCTACATTTTTAGTTAAAAAAAGAATTTTCAAAAAAATTTGTTAAATTTTTAACAAAAGAAATGAACTTTTAACTAAAATGATACATCTGCAATGAAGAAAATAAATATGTAATCAAATAGTTGAATTTTCAACCCAGAAGATGAATTTTCTACCAAAAAAGACGAATTTTCTACCAAAAAAGACAAATTTTCAACAAAATAAATGGATTTTTAACAAAAAAAAAGATAAATTTTCAACAAAAAATAGAACGGTTTAATTTTCAATCAGGAAAATGAGTTTTCATGCAAATAAAATAATTGTTCAACATGATAATTAAATTTTCAATAAAAAAAAAATAATAATTTTCAACCAAAGAAATGAAATTTTAACCAAAAAGATTAATTTTCTACCAGGAAGGAATAATTTTTAACCAAATACATGAATTGTCAACCAAAAAGGTTAATTTTCTACCAAAAAAGGACAATTTTTAAAACAAAATAGATAAATTTTCAAATAAAAAAGTTAAATTTTTAATCAAACAAATACATTTCCTAACAAAAAGATTAAATGCATTTGAAAAAATTTGGACAAAAACTTTAGTTAAATTTTTAATTACAAAAGGTAATGTTCAGTTAAAAAAACTAATTTTTAACGATGTAAATGAATATTGAAAAAAAAAGATTAATTTTATACCAAAAAAGAATAATTTTTAACAAAGTACATGAATTCTTAACCTAATATTTTTAACCTCATAGTTGAATTTTAAAGCAAAAAGTGAATTCGTCAGCAAGAAGATTAAAATTCTACCACAAAATACAAAAGTTTCAACAAAATAGTGAAATTTTCAAACAAATAGATATATTTTCAACTGAAGAAGATTGATGCTCAAACAAACATTAAATAGTTAAGTTTTTAGTTAAAAAAATTAATCTTCAATAAAAAAAAATTTCAAACCAAAAAAATTAAGTTTGAACCTAAAAGATTAATTTTTTTGCCAAAAAGGGATTAACTTTCAACGAAATACATGAACTTTCAACCAAAAAGGTAGATTAGTTACCAAGAAGATTAATTTCTTACCGTTTTGAAACGATTCAAAAATAATAAAAACTTATAAGATATTTTAGGAATTTTGATTTCAAAAGATTGCTTCAAATTTCAAAAACGAGAAGAAGATTTTTTAAAGAAAAATGTTTCAATTTGGTATGATTAAAAAATTTAAAAAAAAATCAAGTAAATTCAAGAAATATTTAGAAGATTTTAAGGCAATTTCTTTACATTTTGAATGATTTTTCACAATCTCAAGAAAAATTCGACTTAGCTGAAAATATTTTAAGGAATTTAAGAGGTTTTACGTATTCAAAAATCTTTTCTAATTTTCTGAAGAATATTATAAAATTTATATTTATATAAACGTAAAAACAAATTTATAATACTTGTTGTCTTGTGAGTAATTTCAATATTTGTGTAACTAAAAATGTGAACCAAATTGTTGAATTTTCAAGTAAAAAAAGCAAATTCTCTACAAAGCAGTAGAATTCTCTAGCAAAAATATGAATTATTAACAAATAAGTAAATTTTAAACGAAATAGTAGAACTTTCTACCAAAATAATAAAATTTTCAACCCAAAAAAACGAATTTGCGACAAAACAGATAAATTTTTAAGCCAAGAAAGGTCAATTATCCACAAGACCATTAAATTTTCAAGAAAAAAGTTAAATCTTCAATCAAGAAGAATAATTTTCTTCCAAAAAAGAAGAATTTGCAAAAAAAGAAAAATTAATTTTGGATAAAATTCTGTAATTTTCAACTAAAACTATTAAATTTTAAATAATAATCAAATAGTTAAATTTTCAGTTAAAAAAAAAACTTCAACTAAAAATGCATTTTTAATAAAATAGCTAAATCTTCGACCAATAAAATGAATTTTTAACCAAAAAATATAAATTCTCAATGAAAAATTTAGTAGTTGAATTATTAACTAAAAACCTCAAAACTCAGCCAAATCTGGATTAATTATATTATCCGCGAAGAAAATTATTAATCATTTTCAACAAAATAGTTCAATCTTCTACCAAAAAAGTGAATCTTCAACGGAAAAATTAATGTTTAACAAAGCAGTTCAACTTTTAACACAGCAGTTCAATTTTTAATCAAGAAGATTAATTTTCTACCAAAAAAGACGTATTTACAACAAAAATCATAAATTTTCAACCACATATTTCTAATTTTAAATAAAGACTACCAATTTTCGACCGAAAAGTGAATAGTTACATTTTCAGTAAAAAGAAATTAGTTTTCAAAGAAAAATAGACAAAGTAGTTTAACTCTAGTAGTTGAATTTTCAACAATGTGAATTCCAAATAAAATATTTAATAGTTTAATTTTCAACTAAACTCTATCAATTTTCACCCAAAAAAGAATAAGTTAAATTTTTCAGAGGAAAAAAGGGAAAGAAAAACTTTAAAAAAGGGAAAAAAAGGGAATAGGAGAAAAAGTGTGAAGTCTGTTTTTAGATCCGTTACTTGTAAAATAAAATCATTAATTTTTATTTTTTGAAACATTTCACGCCATAAATCTTCAAAAAGCTGTCACTAATTTCTACTTTTTATGTTGCTAGTAAGAAAATTTGAACGAAAAGGTTAATAGAATAAAATTATGAATCTCGTGAAATTTTTTTGATGTACGATGTGCGAGGGATCTTTGCTAAGAATTTTAATAGCTGTCTGTCTATATCACTGTAAGAAAATAACAAATGACTTTAAGTTCCATTTTTTGCTTTTTCTACTCTGCTAGTATAATTTTCTTCTTGTTCACTTTACTTATTCGCATTTTCCGATATAATATTCGTTAACGTATAAGCTCCTTCCTTTTATGAAAGCAACTAGTTGTGAATTTGATTCCGGGTCTTTGCACTTTGTTTATATTTATAATAATTAATAGTGGTGATTCACGAGCACTTGTTGTCTTTTACCTTTTTAACAAAAACTGAAAATTTCATTTGTACGCAATTATAAAAAAATACAAAACTGTAAACGGCAGTCTAGAAAGCAGACATAGCCTATTACAGAATTTTTTTATTTCTAAATGTATAATGTTTTTTTGGTAAATTTAAAAATGTATATGTGTATCATTCAAAAAGATTGTCAATCAATTCTTCTCGAATCAAAAAGTATTTTCTATTCTTGCATCGACTTTGAATTATGTTGAAGAAAAAATGGGCAGAATATTGTATTAAACACTTTAAATTGATCAACGATCAATTAAACCAATTTGAAAAGTTTCGAAATTATTACCATTACAAAGCTTCCTCTATAAGGAAGCAAAAATAACTTTCCGTAGTCTGAGTCAGACCAAATAAATTGCATTCCGAATAATTAACTCATGCCAATCATAATAAATTCCAAGTAGTAAAAGTAATTCTAAGTCAGCCAAAATAAATCATAAGTGGTATAAGTAATTAAAAGTGAGCCAAAATAAACGCGAAACAGTAAGCGTAATTTCAAGTCAGCCATATATAATGCGAAGTAGCAGAAGTATATATTAGACAGCCAATAGAAGTTACCAGTAGTATAAGTGAATCCAAGCCAAATCAAATAAATGTAAATTACAATAATTAATTCTAAGCCAACCACAATAAATTCCAAGTGGTCGAAGTAATTATAAGTCAGCCGAAATAAATTACTAGTAGTATAAACAATTAAGATTCAGCCAAAAGAAAGGACAAGTGTTATAACTAATTCTAAATCACACATTAGGAATGGCAAGTGGTATGAATAACCATGAATCAGCCATAATAAATGTTAATTAGTATAAGTAATTATAAAACAGCTCAAAAAACTCCAAGTAGTACGAGCAATTTTGAGTCAGAGGTATTGAATGTAAAGTAGTATAAGTCATTTTGAGTCAAGCTCAAGTAATTATAAGTAGTACGAGTCATTATAAGTCAGACCAAATAAATGGCAAGTTGTCTTATTAACTCTAAGCCAGAATAGTCAAATCTTACGTATTTTGGGTCGCTAAATCCTAATCCGAAATCGTAATTTCGAAGTTAGCTTCTGTTGTCTTCCTAACCGTGAAATATTTACGAAAAATGTGTTTCTTGAGGTTAGAAAATTCTGAGATTAAGAAGAAAACGAGAGTAAAATTCGGAATTCATAGGATGCGTATTTTTTCAGAAATCTCGATGTCTCAAGTTAAAAAAAACACCCAGTATAATGTCAAGTAGTATAAGTAAATCTAAGTCCGCCATACAAAGTTCAAGTAGTGTGAGTGATTTGATATGAGCCAGTTTTTAGTGCACATTTCGTGGAAACTTGAAAACCTAGAATGCTTTCTAAAATAACAAAATAAGACCTATAATTCTATAAAATCTTTTATGGAACTTTCTCAACTCGAAATTCCTTCGACCCGGTCTAACTTGAAATGGAATACTTTCCTCTATGTCTACAAGATATCGGGAATAATTTGATTTTGAGAATGAAATTTTGCAAGAGGAGAAGCTGGAAGCGAAGCGAAATGGATACGTGTTCGATGCTATCCATCAACTCAATTTCGTGTGATCTAAAATAAAAAATAAAGTTCTGGGGGATGTATAAGGTTGCAGATACGTCGAAGCGAATTTCCACTCGGATCAACTTTTGAGAAGAAGCAAGAAGAAGAGAAGGTATAATGCATCTTAGACAGAAAGGGGTCTGGTAATATCGGATTACCCCTTCTTTTTTTCTTCTTTTTTCCCCTATGGTAGGATGGTGGATGCGGCGAACACATCATAACCAGAGAGCACGTAGGTTACGTGCCCTGGAGTAACGTTATTCCAGATGAGAATGCCAATGCGTTCAGCGACAGCGAGTTAAAGTACACTTTACCTGCGAGGTGACTCGCTCACATATTGAAGTTACTAGCTGAATTCCGAAGAGGGCGAAAGGTGAAGCATGAGCCTTGCTTAAAGAAAGTACGAGAACAGAAACTAGATGTGGGTTAGATCTCGAGTGTTTCCACTTTGTTTGTATTTATAATTATATGGTGCTCATTTCAAGAACACTTTGCTTCTCGTTAGCAAATGTATTTGCTTCCTCGTAGAGGAAGCATTAGTCATTTTTTTTCAATAAAAGACAAACCAAAGTCTTCATTTTGATCAATTCAAAAATAGAAATTCACAAACAATACAAAATTACAAGATAATACAAATAATTTGTTCAATACAAAGACAAATCAGACAAATCAAATTTTGTATTCGAAATGATAATTTTTCGAGCTGGGAAAGGGAAGGGAAGAGTTCTGTGGCACCCTATCCCTTTCCCAACTTTATGATTTCTTTACAAAAATTGCCAGAATTATTCTATTCGAAAATCTATTATCAGAAAGTCTTTTCTATTCATGCGTCAGCTTTGAGTTATGTCGATGAAAAGAGTTTTTCTGTTTGAAACAGATGATTCAAATATTATAAATGAGCATAACTTCCTTAATATGCAATAAAGTGTATTAATACTATAGATCAATCGATTTGCCTCGAATCAAGAAATGTTTTCCGTTCTTGCATGAACTTCAAATTATGAGACTAAGAAAAAATCGATTTTTAAAATCTATAAATTACTATAACTTTCCTACTCTTCAATAAAATAGATTAATATTGCAGGTCAATCGATTTGTCTCAATCCAAGAAATCTTTTATATTTTTGCATCAACTTTGAATTACATTAATGAGAAAAGTTTTACAATAGAAATCCGATTTTCAAAATATATAAATTATTATAACTTCCCTACTATTTAATAAAATGAATTGTCATGGTAGGTCAAGCGATTCGTCTCGAATCAACGCATCTTTTCCCTTCTTGCATCAACTTTGAATTATGTTGAAGAAAAAAGTTTTACTATAAAATACCGTATTTTCAAATATTGTGCATTACCATAGCTTCCTTACTCATCAATCAAATGTATTACTATTATAGGTCAATCGATTCGTCTCGATCCAAGGAA
>CAKNYM010049860.1:76785-140948 GCA_932195095.1 Andricus curvator
TACCGTATTTTCAAATATTGTGCATCACCATAGCTTCCTTACTCTTCGATAAAATGTATTACTATTATAGGTCAATCGATTCGTCTCGATCCAAGGAACGTTTTATATTTTTTCGTCAACTTTGGTTTAGCTTGAAGAAAAAAGCTTGACTATAAAAAACCGTATTTCAAACTATCATGCATTACCATAGCTTCCTTACTCTTCAATAAAATGTATTAAGATTATGAGTCAATCGATTTGTCTCGATCTAAGAAATCTTTAATATTTTTGCATCAACTTTGAATTATGTTAATGAAAAAAGTTTTACTATAAAAAACCGATTTTAAAAATATATAAATTACCATAACTTTCCTACTTTTTCATAAAATGTATTAATATTGTAGGTCAATCAATTCGGATCGAATCAAAGCATCTTTTCCTGCTTGCATCAACTTTGAATTATGTTGATGAAAAAAGTTTTACCATAAAAACCCGTATTTTAAAATATTATGCATTACCATAGCTTCCTTACTCATCAATCAAATGTATTATTATTATTATAGGTCAATCTATTCGTCTCGATCCACGGAATTTTTTATATCTTTGCGTCAACTTTGAATGATGGTAATGAAAAAAGTTTTACTATAAAAAACCGATTTTCAAAATATATAAATTACCATAACTTCCCTAATCTTTAATAAAATGTAATAATATTATAGGTCAATCGATTCGCCTCGAACCAAGGAATCTTTTATATTGTTGCATCAACTTGGAATTATGCTAATGAGAAAAGTTTCAATATAAAAAACCGATTTTTAAAATATTATTGAGTACGAAAAAAATGCAATGAATATTTTTAGAAATCTATTGGTCTGTTTCAAGATATTAGTCGTGAAAATAAGCCCTCCAAATTTCACCAATTCATCTGCAACCCTTTTCAACATTAGGCATTTTTAAATGGAGGAAGGATTAATTAAATGAATTTGAAATTTTTGGAAAATGTTACCATTACAAAGCCTCCTCTATGAGAAGGCAAAAAGGGTACAAAGGATAAGAAAAGTCAGGAAAACTGATCGATTCTCGTCCCATTAGGCGTCGTATTTCACTTACTGCAAGGGCAAAAGCGAGAATATCGTCGCTTCGAATGCTCTGTAAATTCGTATATATATATTTTTTTTTTGTAAAGTTGATGTAAAGTGAGACGTGCAAGAATAACGCTAGCAAAAAGACTTCTTCCGAAGAAAAATAATGGAGAACCGTCAGAATCATCCGGAATATCTTCATTTTATTGTTACGAGCAAAGAAGCATGCACGCTATGTGCGTGATTATTTTTCTTCTTGTTTCCAGGCATCACTGTCTTTCCCTTTTTCTCGAAAACTTCTTCTTTTCTTTGAAATTAATAAATGTACGTGAAAACTTTAAGAATCATTGTTTGTTTCACATCTACCAAATTATTCTATTCGAAACTATAATGTGCTACCGCATGTGGTAAAAGCATAATTTTTTTCGGTTCAGACATTATTATATTATATAATTTTCATAAATAAAAATTGAAGTTGAAACTTTTCGAAATATATTAAAAATATTGAAGTTAGAGGCATACATTGTTATTCAATATGAAATTGAAACAGTTAAACAATATATAGTAATTTTAAAAAGAACTATTCTAAGGTGAACACTTAATCATTGAAATGTATAAACTTAAGTAATTAGAAAACGGAATATTCCAAGTTGATGAACTCCATAGTTTATTGTTTCAACTTGAAGAATTTCAAGTCAAACGTTAAATCTTACCAATGAAAAATATATAATTTTTATTTTACCGATTTGAAACTACACCATTTAGGATTTAATAAATAAAACCTTAGAGCTAAAATATTTTCTCGCTAAATATGTACAAATGGAAAGTTTTTGAATTTTTGAAAATTTAAGGTGTTCAAATTTGATTTATTTTTAATTTTGGTTTAAGAGCTTCCAAATCTAGATTTGAAGTACTAATTATAGTAAGGGCGGGATAAAAAATATAGAAAAGAGATATTTATATATACTTATGAGTATCACGATTTATGAATGAATAGTAACATTTTTAAAGAAGAAAATTTTTTTTTGTTTAAAAAAAAGATTTTAAATATATAAAAATTGTTTATTCAACTATTTTTTCGGACTTCTTTATATCGCCGTGAATGGGTGACAGAAATAATTTTGAAATCATTTGATATTTGTTATGAATATATAATTTCTTATAAAAAGATTGTTTTTGTATACATTTTAAAAAAGCTCAAAACCTAGGTTTTTTGCCGTTTCATAACAATTTATATCGTTTACTATTCCACAATTCAATTAAAGTTTAAAAATAGAATTTTTTTTGTAAAGGCAATCATTTATAATATTCTAAATATTTGTTATCCCAACCTGGTGGAGCAAATTTTTAACAGAAAGTACAACGCTTCCACAACTGTAATTTTTTGTTAAAACATTTACATTCTTTTGAAAAAAATATAAGATTTCGAAATAAAATTTTTAAGGTTTTTAAGGATCTTTAAAGTTTTTAGGAACATAAACAAATTTTATTGAATTTTTTCGCAAAATTTAAAATGATTTTTTATTCTCAAAAATGTATTCTAAGAGAATATTTAGAAAGATTTAAAAAAAATTTGAATTATAAATAACAATTCATCAATTTAGAAAATAATCGAGTAAGTTTAAAATATATTTCAAAGTTTTGAAAAGATTCCAAAATAATGTTACACATGAAAAGATTGTAGAAAAATTCGTAGAAAAACTGACGATAATTTGTTTTGAAAAATTGATTTAAAAAGAATATTTAATAAGATTTCCAAAATTTTGAAAACAGAATCTGGATGATTTTAAGATAATTTTTTTACTTTTGCACGATTTTAAAAAAAATTTTGGAAGAATTCGAGCTCCAAGATAATAAAATTATTATTAGATTTCTGGAAAATTTTAAAATGACTTCATTCAAACATTTTTTTAAGAGAATGTATAAAAAGATTTCAAAACAAATTTTAATGTATAAATTAATGTTTCTAGCTTCAAATTGATTAAAATTATATAATTTTGACAATTTGTCAATTTTTTTATTTATTCTTCAATTCCCAGCATTAAAAATGATAGCGTGGATTTCTATTTTTCAATCTTTCAACTCTACAATGGATAAAAGTTAAAATTTTGCATTTCAACGGCTTTTAATAAAAAAAATTTCAATTGAAAAGTTTTTAAGCTTTCCTTTTATAAGCGAAAATTATTGAGCGTTTGAATTAATTGTTATCTTGAAGAGTTCAAATCTTCTGATTTCAATGATAAAGTTAGTGATATTTTAAGGTTAAGAAACAAATTTAGTTCAGCTTTTTAACAAACAAAATCAAATAATTTTAGATATTGTTAAAGATATAGAGTCAAATATTTGTTTAATCGTGATTTTGTTAAGACATAGAATGATTAATACATCACATAATTTTTTACAGAATAATAAAATTACTCATGTTGATACAGTCTGAGCAGAAAATATTAAGAAAACACAAACATTTATCAATTCTAATAAACAATTATTAATTAAGCATGCAGATAAAAGTAATATTACTTTTGTTCTTAACAAGGAATCATATTTAACAAAATCATATATCAAAAAATGCAAGAATTATTAAATGATACAACAGCATATGAAAAACTAAATGGAAACCCGGAGAAAGAATTAAAAAAAAAACATGTAAACTGTTACATTATTGGCGAATTAATGGCTCTTTAGGTGAAAATATATTACGTAAAGATATTTTATTTCATGATACTAACATTCCTAGAATGTATTGTCTACCTAAAGTTCACAAACCTAATCGTCCACTTTTAACTGTAGTTTAATTATTAAATTCACCGACATATCAAATGGGTAATATTTTTAATAACATTCTTACAAAAGCTCTAATAGTTCCAAAATCTCAAGTAAAAATTTCTTTTGAATTTGAAAACATAATAATAAAAAAAGCAATTCCACCTGATCATATCATGACTTCGCTAGATGTATCTTCTTTATTTACTAATGTTCCCATTGATTTAGTAATTAATAATAATTTAAGTAGATGGATTAACATGAAAAACTATACAGATTTACCTCTTCATAAATTTCAAGAAGGTATTAAATTTAATAACAATTTGTATACACAAATATTTGGAACACCTATGGGTTCTTCCATTTCTTTAGTCCTATCTGATTTACTTATGCAAGATTTAGAATCATGTCATAACAAATTTAGATTTTTCTTTACACACATATTTTAGATATGTAGATGATACTCTTATTATTTTACGGAAAGATAAACTACTTTTTGTTATAAATCAATTTAATTCTTATCATCCTATACTTAAATTTACACATGAAATTGAAAGCAATAATATTTATATTTACTCATTCTGGTAGATATTTAAAATTGTTTTCTGACCATTCAATACAACACAAAATTTCTATAGTTAAAAATGTTATAGATACAGCTCTTAAATTATCACATGAATCATTCCACAAGTCAAATATTGAATTTATCAAGAAAAACTCTTTATTTAAATAATTATTCAATAGAATTTATTCAAACACATATTAATAATAAAATTAAAACAATTAAAGATTCTTTATCTAACCAAACTAATATAAATATAGTTAAGAATTTAATTTTCAAACCAACAGTATCTATCTCTTATGGAAAGTTATCTTTTGAAATTAAACGGATTTTGAATGACTTTAATGTAACAATCAAATTTTAGAATTGGTTTAAAAACTTGATACATTTGTCAAATTAGGCAATGACTTGTTAGATAATTTGCAACATACTGATGTAGCATATAAAATTCAATTTTTGAATTGTGAAAAATGTTATGTCGGTCAAAATGGTAGATTACTTTCTACTAGAATTAGAGAACATCATGATAATTTTAGACAAAATCCAAAAAACCATAAAGTCATAGCTAAACACCAGGTGAAAATTGGACATTTAATTGATTGGCAAAATGTTACAGTTTTACATCATGAACCCAATGAATTTAAAAGACTAATAGCAGAAATGTTCTTTATTAAGAAAAACTAGCTGTGAATTCGATCTTGAGTGTTTCCACTTTGTTTGTATTTATCATTATATGGTGCTCCTTTCACGAGCACTTTGCTTCCCGTTAGCAAATGTATTTGCTTCCTCCTAGAGGAAGCACTAGTTATTTTTTTTTTAAATAGACAAACCAAAGTCTTCATTTTGATCAATTTAAAAATAGAAATGTACAAAATCAAATTTTGTATTCAAAATGATAATTTTTCGAGCTCGAAAAGTGATTGGAAAAGTTCAGTCGCACCCTATCTCTTTCCCAGATTTATGATTTCTTTACAAAAATTGTCAGAATTACTCTATTTGAAAACTTAAGATCAAAAAGTCTTTTCTATTCATGCGTGAACTTTGAATTATGTCAATGAAAACAGTTTTTCTGTTCGAAACAGATGACTTCAATATTAAAAATGAGCATAACTTTCTTAACCCTCCAGGAAGTGTATTAATATTATAAATCAATCGATTCGCCTCGAATCAAGGAAACTTTTCCGTTCTTGCATCAATTTTGAATTATGTTAGTGAAAAAAGTTTTACTGTAGAAAATCGTGTTTTCAAATGTTACGCATTACCATAGCTTCCTAACTCTTCAATAAAATGTATTAATATTATAGATCAATCGATTCGTCTTGAATTAACACAACTTTTCTATTCGCGCATCAAGTTTAAATTATAAGAATGAGAAAATTTTTACTATAAAAAGCGATTTTAAAAATATACAAATTACCATAACTTCTTTATTCTTCAATAAAATGTATTAATATAATAGGTCAATCGATTCGTTTCGAACCAATCAATCTTTAATATTGTTGCATCAACTTTGAATTATGTTCAAGAAAAAAGTTTTACTATAAAAAACTGTATTTTCAAATATTATGCATTACCATGACTTCCTTACTCTTCAATCAAATGTATTAATATTATGGGTCAATCGATTCGACTCGAATGAACACATCTTTTCTGTTCTTGCATCAACTTTCAATTATTTTAACGAAAAAAGTTTTACTATAAAAAAACGATTTTCAAAATATATAACTTACCATAACTTCTTCACTCTTCAATAAAATGTATGAATATTATAGGTCAATCGATTCGTTTCGAACCAAGGAATCTTTAATATTCTTGCATCAACTTTGAATTATGTTGAAGAAAAAAGTTTTACAGCAGATGACCGTATTTTCAAATATTATGCATTACCATGGCTTCCTTACTCTTCAATAAAATATATTAATATTATAGGTCAATCGATTCGACTCGAATCAACACATCTTTTCTGTTCTGGCATCAACTTTGAATTATGTAAACGGAAAAAGTTTTACTATAAAAAACCGATTTTCAAAATATATAAATTACCATAACTTCCCTACTCTTTAATAAAATGTATTCATATTGTAAGTCAATCGATTCGTCACGAACCAAGGAATCTTTAATATTCGTGCATCAACTTTGAATTATGTTGAAGAAAAAAGTTTTACTATAAAAAAACGTATTTTCAAATATTATGTATTACCATGGCTTCCTTACTCTTCAATGAAACGTATTAATATTATGGGTCAATCGATTTGACTCGAATCAAAACATCTTTTCTGTTGTTGTGTCAACTTTGAATTATGTTAAAGAAAAAAGTTTTACTATGAAAAACCGTATTTGCCAATATTATGTATTACCATGGCTTCCTTACTCTTCAATAAAATGTAATAATATTATAGGTCAATCGATTCGTCTGGAATCAAGGAATCTTTTGTATTCTTGCATCAACTTTGAATTATGTTGAAGAAAAAAGTTTTACCATAAAAAACCGATTTTCAAAATATATAAATTACCATAGCTTCCCTACTCTTAATAAAATTCATCGATATTATAGGTCACTCGATTAGTCTCGAACCAAGGAATCTTTTGTATTTTCGCATCAACTTTGAATTATGCTAATGAAAAAAGTTTTACTATACAAAACCGATTTTCAAAATATTATTGGCTGCTAAAAAAAATGCAATAAATATTTTCAGAAATCCTTTGGTCAGTTTAAAGATATTAGTGAGAAAAATAAGCCCTCCAAATTTCATCAATTTATCTGCAACCGTTTTCTAGTTATCGTGTTCACAAAGGAATTGAGGAAGGTTTAATTAAATGAATTTGAAAATTTTTGAAAATGTTACCATTACAAAGCTTCCTCTATGATGAAGCAATAGTAATTATTTCTTGATTATAATTTCAGATCTTAATAATTATAGTCCAATATATAATATAATCTTGGAATCTTTAAATAAAAAAATTTATCAAATTTGAAATGTGTAACTAATTAAATATATATATAATATAAAATTAATATTTGAAATTTTTAACTAATTTAATTATGTTAGCATTGTAATCTTATTTAACTTTTAATTTAACAAAAACAAGTTCATCCAAATTGCTCTATTTCTAAATTTCCAACAGTAGATAACTTATATTGCGAATATTTGATCTTCTAAATTTTTTCAATTTGGTGAATTTTTTACTTAATTTCTTTATGTTATTGTAATTTTTACTTACATTTAATTAATTATCAACAGCAGTAGGTAACATTTCAATTTTTAATGATCGTTAATCATTTTTAATTCTTTTGTTTAATTTTAGTTATTAGAATAATTCAGAAATTTTAGTACCTTTTTATATAGATTGATGATACGGCATTGATATTTCTCTCTTTGTTAATGTTTCTCTTTCCCTTTTTCTCGTTTGAAAAATGGAGCAAAACGATAGTTTCGTTTCCGATGTTTACACAATATTTTTTGCAAAATTATTATTTTTAATTACAATTTTGAAACTATCTATCTAATTTTCAAAAATCAACATAAAGTTGAAAATTAAAAAAAAAATGTAACCTGAAAGGAAGGTAACCTAAAGGTGAATACATCAATTACATTTATTAACCTCACTTTTTCACTCTTGTCTTACACTTATATTAAAAAAAATTGTATATGAATTTTTTTCCACAATTTTCTATAGAACAATGGGAAAAGGAGAATTTGGAACTGTTTTATGCTTGATGATGATGTTTATAAACTTCTCTATTCAATAACTTTATCCTGATGAGGAAAACTATATGTTTTCGAAACGTCGATGAATTGGAATAAATGATCCAACAAGTGAATTCTTTTGGTCTGAAGTATGTCTTTTTTACCATCTTTGACATTATATTTTTATAATTTTTGTTGTAATATATTAAACATATTTTTAGGTTTTTGTAAACAATTTTTTTTTGTACTTCTTTGTAAAAATGTTTCCACCAGGGCAATTATCCAAATTATGAATCATAAATACGAGGTGCCGTAAATACCAGATGCTACATATGTACCTGCAAAATGTATTTTCAGTTTAGTTCTGTACATTCGAAACAGTTCTGGGATCCTCTCTATGTTGCTCTGTTTGTACTTTGTGCACTAATGGTTTTCACGGAAAATGTGTACTTGCTCGATAATATATTCACCGATCAGTTAATTACAATATACGTGATCAAGAGTGAATCGCAAATTTATTCATAAATAAACTAATAATTTTTATACAGTAAATCCATATATTGACATCCCTTGAAATCCCTTAAAATCTCTTGAAATCCCTGCAAATTCCTTGAAATCATTTGTAATATGCGAAAATTATTCTTAATTTCCCAAAATTTCCAATAATCTGTCCTAGTCCTTCAAGATCTCTCGTAACACTGTAGAATTATCATTACTTTATGAAGTAAATCTAAAAGAGATTTTCAAATTTAAAAAATTTTCCCAGCGAAATTTCAGACATAGTGAGTTTCTGTCAATCTGTATCGAAGTGAAAACTTTAAGAGTTTTCAATTTAAAAAAAAATGAATTACAAAAGGATGCTTTTGAAATTTTAGACTCCCTTCTCTATTGTAAGGATCTGTAAGATTTTTGTTACGTGAGATTTTATATTTTTTACTTAATATATCAACAAACTATCAGGATTTTGATTAGATTTCAATAGATTTTAAAGGATTTTAATAGATTTTGAAGGATTTCAAAGGATGTTGAAGAATTTTAAGGAATTAAGAACGATTTCCAAGTATTACAAAGAATTTTAAGAGATTTCAAGGGATTTCAGGATATTTTTTGGATTTTAAGGGAATTCAAGAGATTTCTAAATATTTCACGAGGAGCCTTTTTAAACGGTTTCAAGAGATACCAAAGTGTTTTCACGAATTTTTAAAGATTTCTTCGCATTGCAAAGGATTTTTAGGGATTTTGAGAGATTTTAGGAGTTTTAAAGGGATTTCAAGAGATTTCCAAATATTTCACAAAAATTCATGGGATTTAGAGGATTTTAGGAGATACCGAAGTATTCTTATAAAGTTTGAAAGGTGTCAGTCGATTTTAATGGAATTTCGAAGACCTGTAGGGATTTCATAAAATTTTTTAAAAATTGAAGCTATACCAAGGGATTTTAAGGGATTTCAATGGGCTTTAAAAGATCCCCAATCTCACTACAATTTCAGAGAGAAACTTAATTTTTCATGGGATTTTTCAAGATTTTAAGAGACTTCTCTGAGTTTAATCAAATTTTAAGAAATTTTACCGAATTTCAAGAAGTTTTGAACGATTCCGACGTATTTTTAGAGATTTTAATGGACTTTAAGGAATTTGGAATGGTTTTAGAGAATTACAAAAGATTAAAAAGGTTTTTAAAGGATTTACAAATATTGTAAGGGATTTTAAGAGATTTCAAAATATTCCAAAATATATCCACGGACTTTAGATAATTTCGTAAAATTTCAGAAGATTTAAAGGAATTCTGATGGATTCCCTAATATTATAAAGGATTCCGAGAAATTTTTAATGTCTTTTAAAACATTAAGGGATTCTCGCGGATTTTGAAGATTTTAATTAATTTTAAAGGGATTTTAATAATTTCAAAGCACTTTAAAATATTTCACAGAACTATACAAATTTTAACCGATTTTTAGAGATATTGGAGGATTTTCATGGATTTTGAAGGATTTTGAGGGATTTCCACATATTTAAGGACTTCAAGCGATTACCAGGGAAGTCAGTCCTTTATAGGAATTTCAAAGAATATGGTTCGAATATTAAATTCTATATGTTTTCACTAAAAATAAACGTCAAGATGAGAATTTTTCAAAATTCCATTTTCCGTACGTGAAATTTTCATTCTTAACTGAAATTAAGAAGAAGAATTGATTAATTTGATTGAAGTAAGGTAAAAAAGTGAAAAATTATGGAAATTTCTGGAAATATTTTAAATTTACGAAATCTATGAAAATAATGGAAATCTATCAAATTTATGGAAATGTATGAAACGCATGGGAATTTCCGAAACTGTCTGAAATTTATGAAAATGTATAGAAATGTATAAAAACTTTGAAAATTTAAGAAAGTTTATTGAAATCTATGAAATTTGTGAAAATTTATGAAATTTATGTAAACATATGGAACTTTATGAAATTCGTGAAAGTTTTCGAGAACTAGGAGAGATGTACACATTGTCTCATCTAATGCTGAACTGAAAAATGTTTTTACCCTCCTAAATATGCATCCCAAATCAACTATAACTCTTTCGGTTCTAGATATTTCCCTTTACTTTCCTTCAAATGATTGATGTTGGGTGGGACTGACGTTATATCTGGACTGACGTTATAACTGGAATCACCACCTTTCGACGACTTGGCTAACTATTTTGGGAATGATTCCTACTGACAAAATACATTTCTCTCATCAAATTGGTATTTGCGTGTACACTTTAAACAATTATTAATACAAACAAAAAAGAAGCCCTGGAATGGATTATAACGTTTGTTGATGAGAGATATGGATCCGGAAAAGTTTCAGGCGATGAATGGAGACTGGTTGTTAGAAATATTAGAGGTGTAAATAACCTTTTGAAAGACAATTACGAGAAACAATACACCGAAGGAACCTAGATATTGTATGTGTCCCAGAAAGAAAGCAAAAAGGGATACGTCATTAGAGTGATAGAAAATGGAGAGTTGAATATGGACTCGAACTATGGTTAGGATTAGATAGTGAATCACATGGTAGCCAAGGATTCGGTCCGATTATGGATGACAGACTAAACGGCATGTCAAGGAACATGAATTTGTATCTTCCAGATTGTTGTGAGTTAGAATGAAAGTGGGAATCAGAAGATTATTTATCATAGCGTGCTACTCTCCAGTTGAAGGTCAAAGAAGTAAAGTAAAAGATGCCTCCTGGGACACTTTAAATCGTAACGAAGACAGATTGGTTACCTTATGTTTAGAAAAGGGCTTGTTTATTACACATACTTGGCTTAGGCATAAAATGATCCACTTGGACACCCGGTGCACAGGTAAAAGCCACAGAATGATTGACTTTGTTGTTGAGGAAGAAAGACTGAGAGATAAAGGAGAGGTACAAGGGTTACCAGAGGTTCTTATTGTGAAAAATTAACTTATGTCAAAGATAGAGAAGAAAGACAACTGGAAAGATGAAGCAGACGCGAATCAATATAGAAAATTTGCAGAAACCGGAAGCGAGAATAGAATTTGAGAATACGATCCACGAAAACCTAGTTAGGTCAATTTGGGAGGCACTAATATGCAATAATGATATAGAGGGCGCATGCTCAATGTTTCAGGGAATCATTGTTAAGAGGGCAACTGAAGTTTGTGGCACTGGTTTTGTAGGAAGAATGACTGATGGTACTTGGTGGAGTAATGAAATCCGCGTATCCTTGTAAGGACAGGAACAGAAAAATAAAATAAAAATACTAGTTAAAGAAATTATGAGTAAAATCGAGGGAAATTATTTTATTCGCAAGTGCACAAGGGAAACAAGAAAGGATATAGTAGTACAAACTTAGTCAGAATTAGAAACAGAAAGGTTAAAATGATATGGCATACAGAAGTAGCAAAGGACTGTTACAGAAACTTTTACAAGGAATTATTGGGAGGTGGAGCTACAGAGAAACACAAACTGCGGCAAAAAAGACGATACGTTGGAAAACCCGGCTGAAAGAATCTTTGCCTCTAAGATTAGGTATATAATTAGGAACTTAAAGAATAGCAAGGCTGCTCGTGTAGATTTCATTAACGCTAAAATGCTTAAAAGCGGTGGCGAGTATTTACCTCACATCTGACTGCTGAGCGAGTTGATAAATTTATGTACCGAGATGGGGAAGTTCCAGATGACTGGAAAAAGGCGATTATCGTTTCAATATACAAAGGTAAGGGTGATAAAAGCAACTAATATAATTACATATGTATCAGCATACTAAGTACCGTAGGCAAAATATGTTCAAAACTACTTATGCATATGGTCATGATAATAACAGAAGAAAGGATCTAAGAAGTCCAATGTGTCAGGAAGATGATGAGCAAAACAAAAAAGTTTTCTTCGTATTTATTGACCTGGAAAAAGTGTTTGATAAGGTGGATAGAAGTAGCTTTTCGGAAGTCCTGAAAGAGTATGAAGACAATGGATGGAGTGACTGATTCGATGTTAGACAACGTGTTAGGCAAGAATGCGTTATGTCCACTTATCTGTTTATTTTATTCATGGACAGTGAAGGTGCGTGGGTTAGCGTTTGCAGATTATAAGGTCATTACGGTAGAATCAATCGAAGGCTAGCAGAGAATGTTGAGCAAACTGAATACTAGCATGACGAATATGAGCCTCAAAATTAACATGAATAAAAAAAAATTGTAGTGTTTGAAGGAAAGGGTGAGAAAACAGTATGCATCATTGCCTTAGACGATGAGTCGCTAGAACAAGTTGAAAAGTACGTGTATCTTGGAAGTTTAATTGATACTGACGCAATGATCGATGGAGAGATAGCCAGGCGTTTTAAAGAGGGTAGGAAGGTTATCGGCAGTGTTACGAATGCGGATGATACAATATTTTTTAGCTCTAAGAAAATTTGTCTTGTCTCAAGAAAATGTACTAGATTGAAGAAAATTTATTTTTTTAATCAAATTGCGCTCTCTTTAGACAAGACTATTTTTCTAAGATCATAAAAATATTGTATCGTCCGTACTCGTACCGATATTTTCTTGACACGATGCTAATTTTTTTCCGTGATAATATTCATCATCATCATCATGATCATCATCACCATCATCACAGAAAGCATTGACCTGAAAAGCAATGATTCCGCAGGATATCTATCGCTGCTAACCATATTCATTGAAATTCCGAGTTTTAGGTATGTGTAATGGGAACTGTGGATATCGTGACAAAATGGGCGTATAGGCCACAGCGGTTTTGTCATTCTAATAGAGAACGATGCATCAATTATAGAAACGGGCTGGCCAGTTCAGCTCTTGCAATTTCACATGCGCAAATAACGCACCGATTGCCAACGATTATGCGAACGATAAATTGTCGGATTCGTGCCTCTCCAACGATTCCTACTTTTGATAAAACACCCCTCGCCGCGCCGTTACATGATTAGGTCAATCCTATTCTAGATTACATCTCCCCTCAGATTTTCTCCCTAAAATATTCCTAAAGCCAACCTTCCCATGACATCTTTTTCAGACTTCTTTTTGTGATTACCGCGAGAAAAGAATTTCCGTATCTTGCTCAATATCGGTCGTTATTTTAGGTAGATGTCCTATCAGGGTGACTGGATAACTTGATCCGAAAATCAGGACATTATCCCACTTTTCACTTTCTTTAACCAATTTCAACGTGTTTCATGTGCAAAATTAGAATACCAAAAGAAGTTGAACTACAAAATTCTCGCGACTAGCGTAATCGAATCAACTTTTCAAATAGAAGGGCTGTTTTACGTCCTTGTAAACATGTAAACCGGACCAAGGCAGGTAATATTGAGAAGGATGCGACTACTTTTCAGATCGCGAACGAGAGACCCTCTTCGAAATTCCAGGCAGACGCCAATTCGATTTGCCCACTATTTGCGCACCTCGAGACGTGTGAGGCAAATTCTCCTATTTCTACGAGAAGTTAACGCGAAAAGAGTCGATACTAAGACGATCTCTCTCGTGTCGCAACACCAAGTCCTGCCATTAATCGCATTAGATGAGCGGCAGGTCGCTTTGAGTGGAAGGAGGTAAATGGAGGTATGTAAACGGACTAGTAGGTGTGGAACCTGTCTTTCAAGTAGTTATACTATATATTCCTATGATATATATATTGATCTACTACACAAAGGACCTAAAAGCTCTCACGAGACAGAAGCGGGTACTCGATATATCAATCAAAGGCCAGAAAGCTTCCGGGCTTGGCAAATCCATCACTCAATTGGCTCGTAATCGCTCCGAGTGTGAGTTTCATCGTTGGGAGCATCGTTCGATGAAGAACTAAGCTTCAACACCATTCCAGTGTTTGCAATACCATTCCATTTCGAAGATTACAACTCCCTAAACACAATATCAAAAAGAAAGAGTGGTTAATCATTTCATCAGTTAATCAAGTTAGGGGAGATTCATAAACAACACCAAACTGTTTTTCTCCAGATAAGGTTAAAGTTCGCTGACAGCTTCTTCGCACTTTCCCCTCACATCAAACCCATACCCCAACCCTTCTCAAACCTACTGATTTCCCCTCTCAAATCTTCCCTTCACCCTTCTGATTCACTCATTCGTTGTTTTTATTTCCGTTACCTTATTCCCTTCTTATCACTCTTCGCCAAATCCTTCCCTCTCAATGCTCTTCACTTCGGCCATTTTCCTTCATCGTCCTTCTATTTCTCCTCTGCCTCCTTGCGTCCTTCACTCCCATTCGTATGACTCATCTGCGGCATCCTTCTTCATCACGCTCGTCATTCCTGTCACCTTTTACTCTCTTCTTTCTTCCTACCTCATGCTTTCTTTCGACCATCATCCTCTCATCATTACTTACACCACTTTATTGTTTACAATATGGTACCCTTAATAGGACTACAACTTCCAAAACACACGAATTAAAAAGAAAGAGCAGTTGATCATTCAAGTGAATCCAATTAGGGGACATTTATAAATAAGACCAGAATCCTGCAGATGAATTTTCAGGTCACTCTCAACTTCCTCTTCTTCATTTCTCCTTCTTACCACCTTTTCGCCAAACCCTTCCCCCTCCATGCCCTTTATATCGCCTTTTTTCTTTCCTTACCGTTCTTTTTCTCCTTCCGAAATTTACACCCTTTTGCTCTAACCCATCTCCATCATTTTCTATCACACTCACCATTACCTTCAAAATTTCCGCTATCCCATCCTCCTACTAAATCCTTCCTTTCGACAATCCTTTCATATTCGCTTTGCCTTTCGTTTTAACCCTCTACCATATTACCCTATCCTCCCACCCTCAGCCTACCCAACCCTAATCCTTCCACCAACATTTCTCTTAGTTATTAATAACTAAGCTTGAAGACCAATCCAATTTTTACAATACGATTCCCTTTACAAAATTACAACTCCCAAAAGCAACATTCAATCAATGTTTTTTTTTACAAATTCCTCTCACTTTCTCCTCACTTCAACCCTTCTCCATCCTACTCATTTCCGTTCTAATATCACCCTCTTACTCTTCCCATTTACTATTCATTTTTCGAATTTCTGTCACCGAAACCCCATCTAATTACCCCTTTGCCAAACCCTTTCCTCTTAATGCCCTTCGAATCTTCCCTTTCCCTTCCACACCATCCTCTCCCTCCTTCTGCCAGTCACACCCTTTTGCCCCAAAACATCTCCATCATTCTTTATCATGCTCACAATTCTCTTCACCTTTTCCTCTTTTCCCACCTCCTACTCCCACCTTTTTTTGATCACCCTCATCCCCTCATCACCAAACTCTCCTCCTTCCACCAAGATTCCTCTGACTCAATTACTAATAACTAAGCTTGAAGACCACTCCAGTGTTTACAATACAATTTCATTCATAACATCACAACTCCTGACAGACAAAATTAACAAAGACAGAACTAATAAATTAATCAGTTAATCGAGCAAGTTAGGGAAGGTGCATAGATAAAATCATATTCCTGCTGATGAATTTGCAGTTAACACAAAAAATCCTCTTCCTTCCCACTATTCCAAACCCTTCTCCTATTTCTCTCCTCTCCTCCCCACTCCATCCCCTTCTCATATATTTTTCTTGCTATTTTTCTTCGCCCCTTCCCTATCCTCGCTTATGTTATTAGACCCTCTTCTCATCAGACTTTCACTAAAACTCTCTCCATGCTCCTCATCCCACTTTTATCCATCCTCTCCCTCCTCACACCATTTTCAACCATCTCCGCCATCCTTCTCTATGACGCTCGCCATTCCCTTCACATTTCTCCTTCATCCATTCTTAGTCCCTTCCCCTAACCTCTCTTTCATCCTAATATGGGATAGAGTGATCTACTTAATTTATTTTTTACGTAAAATATAAGAACCAGTATTAAATAAAAACAAGGAAAGTATTTTTTTATTCTTTATTTAAATAATTACGGGAAAAGACAATATTTGGCTAAAAAATTAGATCTTATTCCATACACAGGTAGGGGAGCGAAAGTACCAAGGTGACTAAAAATATTTAAAATGTTAAAGCTTTTTTAAATTTTCTCTGAAACAAATGAATTTTTAGAAACTAGAAAAATTATTAGGGGGGGGGGGGATCAACATTTCCTCTAATCTTGTTCTTTTTGTTATGAAATTAACCCTTTTTATGGACAATATTTTACTTTTTTGTGAATCAAATGCATTGTTTAATTTTCTCCTTTATTAAAACTTTATCGAGTAGGTACATTATTAGAAATTAAAGACTAGTTACTTGTTCATTTTTTATTCTTGAACACTTTATCCCGACAATTTATAAGAAAATGTGAAGAAAAGCGCTTCTCTTCATAAAAAGGAAAAAGAAAGGAAAGAAAGAGAAGGAAAAAAAAGAAGAAAAAAAGAAGAATTTAAGAAAGGAGCAGAAGTAATTTAAAGTAACAAAAAAATGTTGGTCTCATAAAAAGTAATTCTTTTTTCCGTCATAATGTAGTTTCTCAAGTTTATAGTTTTTGATGAAAATTATAACAATGTTTTCTTTTGCACAAAAAAGAAAAGATATAAATAAGATAGATCAGTCTTTAGGAATATTAAGCAAAATTAAAAGAGGAAATAAAAATTTCCGTGTAAATATATTGAAAACATCTCAATTGAGAAATTATTACACAATTACATTTTTATTGCAAAAAGAAGGTTTATTAACCTATCCAACTTTTTTATATTAAGAAATTAAAAAAAATTAATTTCAAACAAATTTTTAACTATTTGACCAGTTGTCACTTAGTAAGGAATGAGAATAAAAGACATAACTACTGGTAAAGGCCTCAACAATATTCAGGAAATACAAGTTCTATAATTTTCACTTACTTTCTCGGGATTTTTGATTAACTCGCGAAACAAAAAATCAAAATAATTAATGCAAGTTGGAAAACATAATTATTTAAACAATGATTGTTTATGATTATCTTCTCTCAGAGTAATTCTAGACAGTTGCGCTTTTTTCTGAAATCTTCAGTTTTGCTTTGACTTTTTAGTTATGAACAATTAATAAATTAACATCAAACAGAATCATTTTCTAAACAGTATTGTATTTTATTCAAACCGAATTATTTTTTCATTCTTGCCAATTTAAGAAAAAATTCTTTTATACCACAAGGTTATCTCACAGTAGAGACAAAAACAACCTCCTACCCTGGAGAAAATACCTTGTTATCGATGATAATATACATGCAAAGAGATTGAAAAATTCTTAGTTAAACAATTAATGATCCTCTCTAATGTTTTTTTTATTATTCGTTCATAAGTAAACAGCCAAAGCATGGTTACAATTTTGAGAAAAAAACGGTTTCTTTCTAGAAATCATCTAAGAGAAGATAGTTATGAACAGTAATAAATTGTTCAAAAATTGTTTGTTAACTTTCGTTAATTATTACCTCACTGGAAGTACATAGTGGATAAAATGTCAAAAATTTTAGAAAAAGCCGCAACTGTCTAGCGTTAATATAGAAGAATATAGTTATAATGTTATAAACAATACTCATTTGCTCAAACAATAAGGTTTACTAAATTGAAATTATTATTAACTCACCCTGAGTGAAAAGTTGACAAAATCTTGAATATTTCAGAAAAAAGCGCAACTTTCTACAATGATTCAAAGACAATATTGTTGAAAATAAAAATAAGTTGTTTAAAGAATTATGTTCGTTAACTTAGATTTATAATACCTCACTTTAATTTAAAAGTTGAAATTAGGTTTAAAAAAATAGGAAAATTTGAGACTTTATAACACTATGCTAAGAGAAAATTGCTGAAAACAATAATAAATTGTTTAACGAATGTATTCAAACTTCTAATTATCAGTAGCAAGTAGTATTTCATGTATTATGAACAATTTGTATTTAAAAAGCCGCAAAAAATCATAATTAACGCCAAAAACTCGCGAAGCTCAATTTTACACTTATGGATTTTTTTAGGACACTATAAAACAGACTTGCGGGGGCGATGTTTCAAAAATAATTATTTATTTGTATTCTATAGCTAATTTTGAAGATAAATGTTGAGTTTCAACTTGATTCACATAATACTGACGATTCTGATTAAATTTACAAAAAAAATTTACAAATTGAAAAAAATCCAATGCATTTTTGGAACACTCTATTATACCCCCTGATTATATATTATTTAATATTTCATTATAAAAAAAAAAACAGAATTCCATCTCAAATGTTCCCACTTTTTTGTATTTATAATTATATGGTGCTCATTTCACGAGCACTTTGCTTCCCGTTAGCCAATGTATTTGCTTCCTCATAGAGGAAGCATTAGTTATTTTTTTCAATAATAGGCAAATCAAAGTCTTCATTTTGCTCAATTTAAAAATAGAAATTTACAAAAAATACAAAAATACAAAATTACAAGATAATACTAAACATTCCTAAATACAAAGACAAATCGGACAAATCAATTTCAATTCATGCGTCAACTTTGAATTATGTCGATGAAAAAAGTTTTTCTGTTTGAAACAGATAATTCAAATATTATAAATGAGCATAACTTCCTTAATCTTGAATAAAGTGTATTAATATTATAAATCAATCGATTCGCCTCGAATCAATAAATCTTTTCCGTTCTTGAATCAATTTTGAATTATGTTAGTGAAAAAGTTTCACTATAAAAAATCGTATTTTCAAATATTATGCATTGCCATAGCTTCCTTATTCTTCAAAAAAATGTATAAATGCTATGGGTCAATCAATTCGTCTTGAATCAACACAACTTTTCTATTCTCGCATCAACTTTAGAAAACGAGAATCAGAACGTTTTTACTATGAAAAGCGATTTAAAAAATATATAAATTACCATAACTTCCCTACTCTTTCATAAAATGTATTAATATTGTAGGTCAATCAATTCGTCCCGAACCCAGTAATCTTTTATGTTCTTGCATCAACTTTGAATTATGTTGAAAAAAAAGTTTTACTATAGAAAACCGTATTTTCAAATATTATGCATTACTATAGCTTTCTTACTCTTTAATAAAGTGTTTCAATATTATAGGTCAATCGATTCCTCTTGAATCAATAAAACTTCTCTATTCTCGCATCAACTTTAAATAATGAGAATGAGACAATTTTTACTATAAAAATCGATTTTAAACATATATAAATTACCATAACTTCCCTACTCTTCAATAAAATGTAATAATATTTAGGTCAATCGATTCGTCTTGAACCGAAGAATCCTTTATATTCGTGAATCAACTTTGAATTTTGTTGAAGGAAAAAGTTTTACTATAAAAAACTGTATTTTTAAATATTATACATTACCATAGCTTCCTTACTCTGCAATCAAATGTATGGATATTATAGGTCAATCGATTTGACGCCAATCAACACATCTTTTCCGTTCTTGAATCAACTTGGAATTATGTTGAAGAAAAAAGTTTTACAATAAAAAACCGTATTTTCAAATATTGTGCATTACCATAGCTTCCTTACTCTTCAACAATGTGTTTCCATATTATAGGTCAAACGATTCTTCTTGAATCAACAAAACTTTTCTATTCCTGCATCAACTTCAAATTATGAGAATGAGACCATTTTTACTATAAAAATCAATTTTAAAAATATATAAATTACCATAACTTCCCTACTCTTTAATAAAATGTGTTGATATTTAGGTCGATCGATTCGTTTTGAACCAAGGAATCTTTTATATTCTTGCATCAAGTTTGAATTATGTTGAAGAAAACAGTTTTACTATAAAAAACCGAATTTTCAAATATTATGCATTACCATAGCTTCGTTATTCTTCAACAAAGTGTTTCAATATTCAAGGTCAATCGATTCGTCTTGAATCAACAAAACTTTTCTATTCTTTCATCAACTTCAAATAATGAGAATAGGAAAATTTTTACTATAAAAATCGATTTAAAAAATATATAAATTACCATATTTTCCCTACTCTTACATAAAATGTATTAATATTCAGGTCAATCGATTCGTATCGTAACAAGGAATCTTTTATATTCTTGCATCAACTTTGAATTATGTTGATGAAAAAAGTGTTACTATAAAAAACCGTATTTTCAAATATTATACATTACCATAGCTTCCTTACTCTTTAACAAAGTGCTTCAATATTAAAGGTCAATCGATTCGTCTTGCATCAACAAAACTCTTCTATTCTCGCATCAACTTGAAGTTATGAGAATGAGAAAATTGTTAGTATAAAAATCGATTTTAAAAATATGTAAATTACCATAACTTCCCTACTCTTTAATAAAATATATTAATCGTTAAAAAAATGTATTAATATTTGGTTCAATCGATTCGTCTCGAACCAATAAATATTTTATATTCATGCATCAACTTTGAATCATGTTGAAGAAAAAAGTTTTACTATAAAAAACCGTATTTGCAAATATTATGCATCACCATAGCTTCCTTACTCTGCAACGAAATGTATTAATATTATGGGTCAATCGATTTGTCTCAAACCAAGGAATCTTGTATATTCTTGCTTCAACTTTGAATTATGCTAATGTAAAAAGTTTAACTATAAAAAACCGATTTTTAAAATATTATTGAGTGCTAAAAAAAAATTCAATCAATAGTTTCAGAAATCCTTTAGTCAATTTCAAGATATGAGTGAGGAAAATAAGCCCTCCAAATTTCATCAATTTATTTGCAATCGTTTTCTAGTTGTCGTGTTCACAAAAAAGTGTGACATCCACACATCCAACACACACACTTCCACACACGCACATATCGGGGCAATCGCTTAGAACATTGTATTAGACATTTTCAAATTGAGAAATTTCTAATTAAATTATTTGAAAAAATTTGGAAAATGTTACCATTACAAAGCTTTCTCCATGAGGAGGCAAAAGTAGCTTCTAATATCATAACCCTCAAAAATATAACCAAATAATAGCCTTCTGCGAAAAAAGTAGCAAATAGTAGGGAAATGCGAGGCCTGTAGGAATGAAAAGTAATAGCTAAAAAATATTGAATCATTTTTATTTAACATTTAAATCAAATAGTAATGATCAAATCCCCGATTTCGAAATGTTCGTCTCTTTTAAGTTCGGAATATTGTACATTTCCCTTGTATATTTCGATTGTGCAAAAAATTTGAGGTGAACGATATTTCCTGAACACACATATTTTTTGCATCGGTCTCTACCTTTGATGCGCGTGCAGCGCGAAATTCAATATTCCGTTAAAAGCCTCGCAGATTACGATCCATGCAGATTTTAGCGACCCGGCTTCGTTGGCTCGAGTCTCGTGGAAAATGACTAAAGGAAAAGCGGAAAGGACGTTGGGGAATATTGGAGAGAGAAGGAGAAAGAGAAAGAGAAAGCAAGCGCATTGGGAGAGAAGACCGAATGATGAATGCCTATAGAAATGCTCTTGCTACCGCTTCTCACAGTGGTATTGCTTCACAAGAAGTCGAGAGGTTGTGGTTCAGAATGCTCTATTCTCTGCATCGAGCAAGATCGCTGTCTCATTTTTGCATCTCCGAAGGACATACCTCTATAAAAAGCTGCATTTTTATGGAATCTTATGGAAATCCAACGACTGCACTTTTAGTGGTGTAAACTACCCTCTGCTAGAGGGATAAATTAAGTACTAGAGCGGAAAGAGAGTATGGAAGGGTTGAGGGGAAGCTGAGGGAGGAGAGTTAGCAAAAAAGTGTTTGAAGGATTTAGCATAAAGGAGAGGGAGGGCGATAAAATTACCGAGATGAGAAGAAGAAAGAGGAGAGTTCTTTAAGGATAGAGTTGTATGAGATGGGACTGGAGTATGTGAAAAGTTTTAGAAAAGAGGCAGGGTTTATTAATAGAAAAATGAGGGATAATTGAGGAATCAAATCATAATAAATTCTATGAGATGATAAAAAAAAGTACCAAATTATTTAGTGGACGTATGAGAAGAGAATAGATGGAACAGAATAGCAAGATTTAGATTGGAAAAAGAGGTAAGGGAAGGGATCTAGTGGGAAAATAAAGTGAACAGAAAGTGCAGAATCTTGAATGGGGAGAGGAAATATGGGAGATTGTTTGAGAAGGATATAAGAGAAGAATTGAAGGTAAAGGAAACTAGAAAGAGAATGTGATAAGGGTGTTAGGGGAGGATGGATTGGGTAAGGAGTGGTTTTAAAAAATGTGTGGGGTTAGATGAACAAATGAGAAAGAATGAAACAGTTAATGTCAAAAAACGGCAAGTTTGAGATAGAAGAGAAGTGAAGAAATTCTTTACCCTTGAGATTTTCAAAAAATTAGAAACTGTTCAATTCCTGTATACAGAGTTCATAAAGCGTTTTTATATTCAATATCGATAACCTTTGTATGCAGACAATTTTCTAAATGGTTCTGAAGATTTTAAAGCTTTTAAAAAGTAGTATAAAAGTTAAATTGAGGATCCTCCTTAAACAGACCTCGGATTCATTTGATAAATTGAAAAAAGTGTCAATACAAGCATAAATTTTGAAAAATAGTAGCAAAAATGGGTCATTGGAAAAAAAAAATTTGGTGAAGAAAATCAAAATCGGATATAATTTAGAGGTCTTGTCTTGTTTATTGATTTTTTGTTTTTATTTTTTTGTCGTATTGAGAATGCACGTTTTTAATTTGTACTCATATAAAATCAACCCCTTTTATACTGACATAATTGTGAATAATTTATTTAAAATTTTTAAACCAATTTATAAAAAAAATGTCTCACTTATTACAAACTTTTCTATTTTGAGCAATTTTTTAAATTTTATTATTGTATTTTGTAACTGGACCACGGCATGTCAAATTATTATAGAAAAATTGGAAACAAGTAAGGCAAAAGCATTATTTTTCTTAAAAATGTGATGCAAACTTTTCATTAAATTATGTTAAATGATGGTAGTGTAAAAGGGAATAATTCTGTAGGTATAAAGAGTTGATACTTGAAGTTTTAAGACATTGCGAAAATAAAAACAACAAAAAATCAATAGAGAAGACAAAAGTCAAATAGGGGACGTCCAAATCATATCCAAATTTAAATTCTTTTCTGAAAAATTTCTTGACTAAAAAGGTGCAACTTAGGCTAAGGTGCGTGTTTAGATTAAACAATTATTTATTTTTCCACATAAAATTAATCACTCTAATATACATCTCCCAAAAATCGCGTCAAATCCTCTCAAATCATTTTAAATGCCCTCAAAGCTTTGAAATTTCTTAAAATCCATAGAACTCCCATGAAATCTTATAATTTCTTTTGAAATCCTAGGAATCCCTCAAATATTGTAAAATTCCTTAAAGTCTTCGCAACCTTTTAAACCTTCGGAAATTTCATGAAATTATTTTAGTTCATTAGCAAATTTTAAATGTTTTTAGGATACGGTATATTCTTTTAAATCTTTTACCAAATTTTCAATCCCTTGAATCTCATGAAATCCGTAGTAATCCTACAAAAATCTAACATTATATTTTTATTAAACATATTTTTTTTAATAACAATTATTGCATAAATATATGAAATTAAAAAAAAAATAGTTTTGTTTTTAATAAAACCCTTGAACTACGTTGAAATAGTATCAAATAGCCTCTTTTTTGTTAAGAATAACGGGACCTGGAAAAGGGACTGTTTCTACTTAAAATATTATGGAACCTTCTAATTTCTTTTCGAATCCTATGAATTTCTCAAATATTGCAAAATTCTTTGAAATCTTTAAAATCCTTTAAACCTTCTGAAATCTCATGAGATCATTTGAAATTCCTTAGAAAATGTTTAATCTCTTCAAATTGTCTATAATTTTACGAAATTCTCAGGAATCTTTTAAAATATACTGCATTCTATAAAATCCTTTGCAACTTTTTAATTCGGTGAAATCTTGTAAAATCTCAGGGAATCTTTTGAAATTGATACCTTTTTCAAATCCCTTGAAATTTCGTAAATCTCTTGAAATTTCTTGAAATTTTGTAAACTACACTAAAATTTTTCCAGTCGTTCGAAACTCAATTGAATTTTTTTCATCTCTACTTAAAATACTTTAAAAGCACATGAATTATCTTGAAATTTGTATAAATCCCTTGCAATTTTTTGAAAATTTGTAAAATCTTTAAAATCACTTCAAATCTTTAAAATATTGAAATATTTTGCCATTTATGAGATGATCGATATGTTATTTAGCCAATCAACAAAGAACTTAAAAAATATGTCTAAAGACAAGGTAAAGAAATAATATCATTAGTATAATTTTTTGAAAATAGTAGCAAAATAGTTTAATTATTAAAAAAAAAGTGTTGAAAAATATCAATAGTGATGTGAATCCGAAGCCCGTCCTCGAATTGTAAGCAACTTTTGTTAAGAAACCCTGATATATTTAGCGTTCTCTTATTGAGTAACAAATTGTAGAATATTGTTGTAATATAGCGCATGTGCATCCTTAAAGGTTAAGTTGAAAATATCCCTTTTTTATTAATAAAAAAAAAATTGAGTAAACTTCTTTCTTTTGGAATGACACAGTTTCAATAGGACAAATTTGGACCTGTTAGTCACTAAAAACTTCTTTTAAAGATGAAAATAAAACCGTTTCCTTTTCACTAATTCACAGAACCCCGAGCTTTTTTTATCCTAAAATCGGATTACAAAGTTGTCAATTCTATCTGACGGCGGATAAAGTTTATCTCCACCTGAATAAAAGTGCTGCAGCCTTTCCATCCGATTTTAGGATTTAAAAAAAGCTCAGGATTTCTCTGCATAATAGAAGCTCTCTCTGCAATGATGACTTCAATAAACAATTATTTACCAAACATTTTTTTAAAGGCATAACAAAAAAAAGAATCAAAGTGCGAAAATACCGGTGAATATTGTCGAAGAAAAATTTACGAGGTGGCAGAGCGCTTAGAAAATGACTACATTCAACTCCTCGGCATTAAAGTTTCTTTCGAGTGGAAGACGCGTCGACATCTCGAACTTCTTCGCTGAAAAAGTTTCTCAATTTACTCTTTCATTTCCCAACGTTTTTCTGTCATTCGACGCCAGCGAAGTTTCTTTGGCTACCGATTCAAATGAAGGTTGTTAACCGCTTTACTTTCGATTCCATACGCATATAAAGAAGCGAAAACATAAATCTCAGGAAATAAATTTCACAATCAGTCACAAGATATCCGTCAGAGAAGCACAGTTGCTTTTATAGTATGCTTTATATCCCTTCGATTAAAATCTGTGAAGTTTATATCTCATAAAGAGTAATCTCTCCCAGATTGCAAGGAAGCATTAATTTTCTTTCGTTTTTATGGTTTGACCTAAGCTGGACTATAAATTTAAATTAAGGATTGAAGTCTATCTAATAGTGACTTCTACCCTAATATTGTTCAGCTTGAAAGGTATGATTCACTTATTCATATAATACTGGATCTAAGACCCCACATCGTATATCAAGTAATGGGTATTTGGTTAGCCAATGCACATGGGATACGAGATAAGGAGCTTCCCCCAATCCCAGTGAACCCGCATTTTTTGGTCAAATTTCTTCATAAAAGGTCCTTCCGATTCCCTAAGGCCACTACCTAAATCATACTTTCCCAACATCATTATAAATAAGCGATTGGATGCAATAACAATATACTTGCATTTTCAGAAGTCATTTGTTTCTGATTTGAGTCGTTTCAGAAAAACGACATGAGTCTACTTAGGTTCTGGCATAAAATTGCCGAAAAAACTTTCCAAAATGTCTTTTTACAAACCAGAAGGGATATGGTCTTGTTTCTGAAATGTTTGCACAATCTAAAATATGCATTTTTTGGTTTGTACAAACAAATTTCAAAAGGTTTCTTTAGCAGTTTCGTGCTACAACCTGAGTCGAATAAGGTGGTTTTTCTAGAGAACTCATTTGTTCTTCATGATGTTATGTGCAATACAAATAAAAGCAAGCATCCCCTGAAAATAAAAGTCGGCTCTTATTGCACCCAGCTGAATTTGTTCCATAATCTCTAACTGTATCTTGGGCAGAATCCGAGTTTTATTTTGATGAGTGTCACAAGACTCACCTATGGGGATCTTATCCGAGGACACAGAATTCACAAGAACGAGAAGAATCACGAAAGTCACAGTACCCAGACGGGTTGATCTTGATTTGGGAATCATCGCGAGGGAAGACCGAAGACGCCGCCGCGAAATCGGCGGTGCTGCGAATTCGGGAACGACGAGCATCGTCCGCGCTCGATGCTGGCCTGACACAAACTGGTCTTCACTACTTAGCGTGAACGATCTCTCTTGAACCGCCCCAGCATCCAACCAACCCCCAGAACTCAACCCCATTTCCACCCTCCAGCATCCTCATCCCCCTCGTTTCTATCCCCGTGGAGCTCTCTGACAATTCCGAGCTCCCCTTCGTGATAGAGGCTTAACGCGCATGTTAGGTCATGAAGCGATACCTTCGGGATTTTGCGTCTACTATCTAAACATCTTACCCTCTGATGGTACATTTACCGATTGGGTTCTGCCAAACTAGGCCCCCCAAGCATCCATGCATTTTCTTGTATCTTTGTTGCAACTACGTTTTTGGGCGACTTAAGCACGAAGTACCGAAAACATCCGCTGAGGGCGCCACGTCAATAACACAAGCAAACTTAATATCAGTGATGAGAAACACATACGCGAAATAAACGTGACATATATTGATGGTTTTTAAATTTGTTTAAAAATGTGATAACAAGGACGTCAAGGGAATAGCAGGCCTCACAGACCGGTTCCTATATCCTCTATGGTAGCCTACATTCAGTTAATGTCCCTAAAGTACCCCATTTTCAAGTCATCGTTATCGTTACCGATTGAAAATGTAACCTTTTCTTGGTTGCATTTCCCAAAAATAGTAATTATCGTTACTTTTTTAGTTACTTTTGTATTTTAGAAATATATATCCAAATTAAATTTTTACAAAACTTTATTCATAACTTACGAGTGATAGTTGTCATACTTTTTAATGAAACTCTTGGGTTTGTCATGACCCACATAATATTTCTAAAACAAGGAATGTTTTGGAAAAATTTTAATTTCAGTGTGGAAGAAAAATTTCAGCTTTCTGATTTTGAGCTTTAAATCTCATCGGCGCTGAGAATTAATTATTTCTTTTGAAAAGTGTTTCTTTAGATTCACCTAGTTAAGACTTCCACTTCTAGAAGATTTACAATATTCTAAGGCCCATAGATTTTGTTTAGTAGACGTTGAATTTTCAACAAAATACATGAATTTTCAGCTGAAAATTATAAATTTTCAACCGAAACAGACATATTTTGAACTGAATACATGCATCTCCAACAAAATAAGTGCATTTGAAAATTATAAAAAAAATATTCAGCCAAATAGTTAAATCTTTAACTAAACAATATAAATTTTAGAACAAAAATGGAATGGTTGAATTTTAATTTGAGAAATGAATGTTTAACCAAAAAAATGTTAAAAAAATAGTTAATTTTTCAACGAAAGAGATGAATTTTCAACTGAAATGGTGAATCTTCAACACAAAAAAAAACCTTTTTTAACAACGTAGTTCAACCACAAATTATTCATTCTCAATGAAAAAGGTAGTAGTTGAAATTTCAACCAAAAAAATTTCATTTAGAATCAAGTATAGTTGAACTCAACCAAAAATACGAATTTGAAACAAAATAGGTAAATTTTAAACCAAAGAGATGAATTTTCACCAAGAAGATAATTTGTTACAAAAAAAAAACGAACTTTCAAAAAAATACATACATTTTTTTCAATTGTAAAAATAATTTTCAACGAAGTAGTAAATATAAAAATATTTCAACAAAAAAATATTTTTATTTTAAATCAAGAACAGTAAACATTCAACCAAAAAACTATTTTTCAACATAAAAGTTCAATTTTCAGTCAAGACAGAAAAAAAATCAACCAGTTTGTTGAAGTTTCAAGCCAAAAAGGTGAATTTTTAACAAAAAAGTTAATTTTCAACCAAATAATAATATTTTGATCAAAAAAGATGAATTCTCAATTAAAAATATAATAGACGAAATTTCAACCAAAAAACACAAATTTTCAAGAAAGTTGTTTAATTAGAAACTAAAGAGATGAATTTGTAATAAAATACATGAATTTTCATCTACAAAAGATCAATTTTCAACAAAATAGTGCAATTTAACACCAAAGAGATTAATTTTCAACCAAGAAGATTAATTTTTCACCAAAAAAACAACAAATTTTCAAAAAATATTTGAATTTTCAACTAGAAAAGATCAATTTTCAACCACACATGTTATAGTTTAATTTTCAATTGGAAAAATTAATTTTTTACGAAAAAAGATGAATCCTCAAATAGAAATGTAATAGTTCATATATTTTAACCAAACAAATTTAATATTAAATCAAAAACAGTTTAATTTAACCAAGAAACAAATTTCCATAAAACAGTTGAATTTTTAGACGAATGATATGATTTTCTTTCAAAATCGTTCAATTTCAGAAAAAAATGATTAAATTTTCAACCAAATAATTAAATTTTTAACCAAAAAACACAAATTTTAAACAAGGTTGTTCGATTTGAAAAAAAAGAGATGACTTTTTAATTATATACATGAATTTTCAGCTACAAAAGATCAATTTTCAACAAAATAGTGAAACTTACCAAACAAAAAGATTAATTTTCATCCAAGAAGATTATTTTTTCACCAAAAAAACAACGAATTTTCAACAAAATATTTGAATTTTCAACTAGAAAAAATCAATTTTCAACCACACATGTTATAGTTTAATTTTCAATTGGAAAAATTAATTTTTTACGAAAAAAGATGAATCCTCAAATAAAAATGTACTAGTTCATATATTTTAACCAAACAAATTTAATATTAAATCAAAAACAGTTTAATTTAACCAAGAAACAAATTTCCACAAAACAGTTGAATTTTTAGACGAATGATATGATTTTCTTTCAAAATCGTTCAATTTCCCACAAAATAATTAAATTTTCAACCAAATGATTAAATTTGTAACCAAAAAAGATGAATTTTCATTTAAAATATGAAATCTCCACGTTTTGAGACCTCCTGAGTCAGAAAAAACGATTTTTACGAAGGTGTGTGTCTGTAGTCTGTCTGTAGTCTGTAGGCACGATAACTTTCGAAAAAATAATCAGATTGGATTGTTTTTTTGCACACTTTTTTAAGGCCTAGAAAGAAATAAAAAGTTCGTTATACAGCTATTTTGGATCAAAATTCAAAAAGTTAGAGCATTTTGACAATTTTTAAGCACATTTTTTCCAAATTTAAAAATTCTCTGTACGGCTATTCATAGCACTCGGAAACTCGAACAATTTACCTTTGTGACATTTTTCGATAAAAATAAAATTATCAGAGCTATTATCAGCATTTTCAAAATCCAAAGAAACAAACAAAAATGAGAATGTTAAGTGGAACAAAGCACGATATGAAAAAAAGTCGAAAAAGAAAAACATTATTTTTTAAAGTACTACAAGATTATCATAACAACTTTTTGAATTTTTTCAAGAAATTGAAAATTTAATCGCACAAAAAATAATCAAAAATTAAAAATTCCATTTCGTGGTCAGACTATGCAAGATAGAAAAAAAAGGTAATAAAAATTGTGCACCCAAAAAAGATCTACAAATTTATCATTAATTATTTATTAATAGGACTCTCAGTTTTTCTTTTATTCGTAAAAAATAACGTTAAAAATAAAAAAGATTTAATTTTTGAACAAACGACAGAAGCTATGAAAAAAAATTAATAGGCGAAAGTTGTTTACTCAAAGGGGATCTACGATATCCTTATTTATAATTTTTTCAAAGGGCGAGTAGATTTTTTTCAATCGTAAAAAATAAGATATAGGACTTTTGTTTTAATTATAAAAACAAGATAATGAAAATACGTATGTTTGAAGACCAATACATATTATATATTGTGATAACATAAATTTATTGAAATGATAGATATTTCAGGGTAGCTAAGAATAAAAATTTGTGCAAAATAAGGAGCAAATATTGAAGTAATCATGAAAAATAACATTTATACATTATTTTTCCATATCTCAATAAGCAGTACCAGCTTGAGATACATAAATAAATATAATATACATTTAATATAATAGGGTTGAACATAGTGTAGGAAAGTTCGCATTTCGGACAAAATCGAGTGCAAAGCACGAGACACGCGATGAGAATGTGTTCGTGAAAGCCGAAGGAGCTTTAACAAAAGAGAATTCACAATCACCAAATTACAATTGTCGATGATTTGACCTATAATTTTAAAAGGTATGTGCGCAAACGTGGGGGAAATACAAAGACCGAGCGCGCAGCGCGAGGTAAATACATTATCAAGCTCGAAGCGCAAAATAAATATATTATCGAGCGCGACGCGCGAGAACCAACAGTCGCGCGCTCTAAGCGCGCTCAAACTTGCGAGCAAAGCGAGCCGCGCGCAGAGTTTTTATAAATTTGAGAAAATTTTGATTTCCGGGGTAACTAGTCACAGTAAACTTAAAAAAAAATGTATATGGGAATTTTGTAAGTAAGAGATAACTGTAAAAAATAATCAGGGTTACTACATAATCACTATTACTCAATTTTTTGTTCTCAAATCACTTTTTATTTACTTTTTTATATAAAAACATCACATTAGACACTTTTCTTTCAATAAATTAACTCAGGGGTTAATCACTGTCCAATTCAGGTCTATACCTATTTGCGAAGTGTCTTGAATTTTTTTGAAATATACATTTTTAATAGATTTCAATAAATTGAAGGGATTTTTAAGATTTTAGGGTATTTTCAAAACCTAAGAGCTTTTAATTTGAAATATTTCAGGGAATTTTAAAAGATTCCAAGGAATTTTTTATTAAAATCAATTATATGAAGGTATTTCCAAGCGTCTGTAATATTTTAGGATAAAGAATTTTCTAGACTTCCGGAAGATATGGAATGATTATACATGATCTATAAGATTTCAAAGGATTTTATAAGATTTCCGAGGATTTCAATGATTATACATTTTTTTGATTTTAAATGATTTTATTCACGAGAAGTGAGGTATTTCGTAGGATTTTATAGATTTGATGAGCTTTGGAACTTACTCTGAATTTGTATTAATTTATCCTAACTTCTTTTAAATTATTTGAAAATCTCTCGAATTTTATGAATTCACTCGGAGTTTTTTTAATTCCCGCAAATTCTTCTGAATACTCAATTCTACCTAATTGAATGAATTTTTTGATCAATTTTTAAAAGTTTTTATCTAATTGATCCTGAGGATCAATCGATAAAATGATCAAAGGGTTCGAAATATTTTAAAGTATTCTTTCAAATTCCTTGGCATTTTCAAGAGTTTTAAATTTTTTTTTTAAGATTCTAAAGAATTTTAAATATTTTAGATTTTTGTAATATTACAAAGAAATTTTTAATTTATTTCAGTTATTCAATAGGATTTCAAAGGATTTGAAATAGTTGACGGTATTGTAAAAGATTCCCAGGCATTTTCAAAAAGCTTTAAAAAGCTTCAAGGGGTTTCAAAAAATGTCAAAGGATTTGAAATATTTTAGGAAATTTTAAACGATTCCCATACATTTTTAATTTATTTCAAAAGTTTGCAGGGATTTCTAAGACTGTGAAATATTTTAGAGTAGTTTAAAAGATTATAAGGCATTTTTGAGAGTTTTAAACAATTTTAAAGTATTTCCAATGGTTTCAATAATTTTAAGGGTTTTGAAAAAATTTGCATGCGGTTGCAAAGAATTTTGGAAGATATGGAAGGATTTTACAAATCCTATTAGATTTTAAGATATTTTTGAAGATTCCAAAGAATTTTATAAGTTCTCCGATGATTTCAATGAGTTTATGGGGTTTCAAAAGCTCTCAAGGTATTTTAATCAATTTGCAGGATTTCAGGAAGTATCATCAGATTTCATATAATTTTACGGGATTTTGTAATATTTTAATGGATTTCAAAGAATTTATTTACAAGGAGTGAGGGATCTCGTAGGTTTTCAAAGATTTTAAGAGATTTTCAAATATTTTTGCTTCCTCATAGAGGAAGCTTTGTAATGATAACATTTTCCAAAATTTTGAAATTCATTTAATGGAACCTTCCTCAATTTAAAAATGTCTAATACAATGTTCTATGCAATTGTCCGGATGTGTCTTTGTGTGTATGTGTGTGAGGATGTGTGGATGTCACACTTTTTTGTGAACACGGTCACTTGAAAACGGTTGCAGATAAATTGATGAAATTTCGGGGGCTTATTTTCCCTACTAATATCTTAAAACTGACAGAAGGATTTCCAAAAATATTTGTTGCATTTTTTTTAGCACGTAATAATATTTTAAAAATCGGGGTTTTATAGAAAAACTTTTTTCATTAACATACTTCAAAGTTGATGCACGAATATAAAATATTCCTTGATTGGAGACAAATTGATTGACCTATAATATTAATACCTTTTATTAAAGAGTAGGGAAGTTATGGTAATTTATATATTTTGAAAATCCGTTTTTTATGGTAAAACTTTTTTCATGAACATAATTCAAAGTTGATCCAAGAATAGAAAAGATGTGTTGATTCGAGAAGAATCGATTGACCTATAATAATAATACATTTTATTTGAGAGTAAGGAAGCTATGGTCATGCATAATATTTGAAAAAAAGATTTTTTATAGTAAAAATTTTTTCACTAACATAATTCAAAATTGATGCAAGAACGGAAAAGATTCCTTGATTTGACGAAAATCGATTGATCTATAATATTAATACACTTTATTGAAGATTAAGGAAGTTATGCTTATTTATAATATTTGAATCATCTGTATCAAACAGAAAAACATTTTTCATCGACATAATTCAAATTTAACGTATAAACAGAAAAGTCTTTTTGATCATAAATTTTCAGACAGAATAATTCTGAAAATTTCCGTAAAGAAATCATAAAGCTGGGAAAGGGATAGGTTGCGACACAACTTTTCTCTTCCCTTTTCCAGCTTGAAAAATTATCATTTGGAATACAAAATTTTATTTTTCTGATTTGTCTTTGTATTTAAAAAATTGTTTGTATTATTTTGTAATTTTGTATTCTTTGTAAATTTCTATTTTCAAATTGAGCAAAAGGAAGACTTTGGTTTATCAATTATTGAAAAAAAATAACTCATGCTGCTATAATGAGGAAGCAAATACATTCATTTGCGAACGGGAAGCAAAGTGCTCGTGAAATGAGGAACACTCGAGATCAAATTCACAGCTAGTTCGTAATTTATTTGGATTTCGTCTAGAATTCTTATTAATCTAGCCTGAATTATTTTCAATTCTTTCGAATTCTTCTGAATTTACTCAATTATACTTACGCAATGGATTTTTAGCAAGTTTTTGTTTAGTTAATCTTGAGGTCTTTTAAACTCACCTTAAATCTATAGGCACTTCATCAAATTCTTTTGAATTCCCATGAATTTTGGTACGTTCGTTTCAAACTTACTGAATTTAATAGAGTTTTTTCATATTTCTAATAAATTGTTATTAATTCATTTGAATTTTTTTCAATTTGCCTCGGAATTTACCTTAAATTGTTTCGAAATCTCATGAATTTATCCTGAATGTGTTACCCTTTGAGCGCTAAAAAAGTACCCTATGAGCGTGACAAAAAGTATAATTTGGTCCCTATATTTTATCCCATAGGGACTGTCAGGCCTGGAACAGTAAAAGAAATTGCTTCAATTGTGTAAAAAGTAAGAACACGGAAAAAAAATAATCGCTTGAATTTTAAGCGGCTACACGGAGAGTACTGGATGGTCAAAGTTAGAGGGTCGAAATTTAGAGAGCTAGTCCGTTCTTCTAGATGGTCTAAAGAGCCTTTCAGAATTATTTTGACATGGTCAGAGAGACTCTTATTTTCCACCATCCACGGAAGTGCATAAGAATATTATGAATTATTGTAAATTCATATTTAAGATGAAAAAAATATTCCTTTCTTTGAAAAATAAAATCTATCATTTATTTTTAAGGAAAAAACCTAATAAATGATTAAAATTTTACTTTACAAGTCCTTCTTGTGATCAAAGAATTATTTTTAATAACTTTACTCTTATTATTTGCTGTTCAAAATTGCTTTTCACAATTAATCGTTTCAAATAAGCGCGCCAACCTCAACCAATCCGGTTGTCGACGCGATGGATGCTGTGTGAAAGGATACAAGAGTTGGGAGCACCATGGTTCAGGGCAATTTCGGAGTGAGGGACCCTTCTAGAAATAATCGATTGGACACGATTCATAACGATTAAGAGTGATCAAAAGTTGAATGGGTTTAAATTGTTGCTAATAGTGTCAATTGTTTCCAATCGGGTTAAATTGAGTAAATGCACTTGCCTGCAGTGCGCCCTCTGTAGATTTCGTTTGTAACACACATGACGCGCACGTGTTTATAGGTTGGAAATTAAATTTTGAACAATTCAACAAAGATTTCAAGTACAAAAAATAGAATGTTTGTTCAGGCGGTATACCGAATGAAGAGTCGAAATTATGTGGGTTAACGGTACGTAAAAATCATGCCATCTAACAATGTGACAGTGATATAGTGTCTTTATCAAGTAGGCAGTAGTAGTTTGATTTAGCGAGTATATTATTGTAAAACGTTTATTTACTTCTTTTTAAATTCATATTGTTGACATTTTTTTGTTTGAAAGCATAAAAAACCGCTTGTAAATAATTATCGCAATATCAAAATGCTGTAGTGATAACTTAACCTCTGATTCAGAATAATGGATACCCAATTGAAAACGATTGGAATCATTAGAACGTAGGATGACGCCAATATTTTGAAACTCCGACTAAATAAAGTGTAGGTAACTCATTAAATTCTTTTAAGGGGGGGGGGAGGTAAGGTATTTAAATTTTTTTTTTTAATTTTTTTTTATTTGATTTTCTGAATGGAGAACCTTTCAAGAATATTGTGTGAAAATTTGAGATGAATCGGAGTAAAGCTAACGAAGATACAGCGGTTTAAGCAACCGCGTCCCCAACATGACTTAGCGTACTGTATATTTAGTCAGTGTAGAGCAGAGGTCGGCAGCGAGGGGAAAAAAGCACGTGTGGACCGCTCGCTGCAAAAAGATGCTTTAGACATCATAAATGATAGCAACATCCTTTATGGACCTGGCATCGATGATTCAGTATGAGGTAAACCGACAAAACTCGTTAATGAACGTTTTATTCCAAATTTTTTAGTGTTCAAAACTTTAAAGCGTTTTTCCCACAACTCACGTTTCCAAAGTCGGTGTCCCTCATAACTTGAAAACTACTGCACCGATCCTTTTGAAATTTGAAACACTATTTCTGTATATAATTTACGAGGTAACGCTGGAGAGTTTTTTTCAAATTTGTTAATATTTTTTATTTCACAATAACAAATTAGCCGATTTTTTTCGCAAAAATCGCGTTTTTCACTGCAAAGTGTTCCCAAAAAGTGAAACATTGTAATTTTGAAAAACCCTCCCAGCGTTACCTGGAGAAAACTATTATCTAACGAAAGAACTTTGATTTTTTGATTTCGGATGATCCAGCACCGAGTTATGATGGACACCGCAATTCAACTTTTTTTTCGAGATACTTCCAAATAATGCTGCCATTGCCGTATTTTTAAATATCTCTTCATGAAAATTGTACACAATATTCTTCGAATGTTATACTTTAATGTAATATTACCATTAATACATACATTTTATTTGTTTCGTCAAAAAAAATTCACAAAAATGTGTCTTTTTTTGCATGAATTAACCTAACCCCCCCCCCCCCGGATTTTTTAGAATAAAATCTTATCCACTCTTTTTAAATGTTTTGCAGCATAACAATTTTGAATTTATAAATAAGTTTGATTTGAAATTCTCGAAAATTTCTAGTTTTAAATATTTAAAACACTGAATTTTGAATATTTCAAATAATTTGGTTTGCAATGCCTAATCTTAAAATATTTGAATTTTAAAGGTTTCAAATTTTTTATTTTATACTATTAGATTGTTTAAAAGGCTTTATGTAATTAAAAAGTTAAATAAATTAACAATAATTGACAGAAATGGACTTGGAGATTTAACTATTTAAAAACTGTTACAGATTAAACTATTTTTAAATTTAAACATTAACAATTGTAGTATTTACAGGTGAAATAGTTCAAAATTGTATTAAATGTTGTTATTAAATTAGTTTCTGAATTCACTTCAATGTTTCAAATCTTACAATTCGGTGTGACACCGTGCCGTGTCCTTAGCCTTTCGTGCTCCAAAAAATATATTGTCAATGTGCACTGTTTTTGCATATCAAATTATGTCTTATACATCTCACTCTGCACAAAGAATAAAAAATGCTTTCAGAATTCATGTATTTCATATAAATTTTCAGGTTTTAGAGGTTTCACTTGATTTTTTAATTCGCAGCCTCTTATAAGAGAGAGACTGGAATGAGTAGAGAAAGGACAAGACATATAGAAAATGTAGGATGATCAAATCGACCCCCTAAGATGGCCAGGTCGACTGTCCGAGGAGATCAAGTCGACCATCTGATATGACCAAATCAACCTTCTATTATGAGCGATTCGACCATTTATAATGATCAGTTCCGCCATCTCTCATGATCGGTTCGACTCTCTATGACGCTTGAGTCGACCGTCCGAGATGACCAATTCGAAACTCTGAGATGATCGATTTGAACCTCTTGTTTTAATCTTCTAGAGATAGTCGCTTTAGCCATCTTCAAGGGCTGTCCTATAGTTGACCCTGCAATATAGTCTGTCTGTACATCTAGATGGCCAAAATGACCATCCATTTTTCTACGTGTATTCTATGACTCGTGGACAGAGAGTAAAGTCTGATGAGATCTCAGCGAATTTGATTGAATAAAATTCAATTAATATTTAAAAACAGAGTCACTGGAACAAGTCTACTAATTCTCATGAAAAGTTATTTCAAAAACCAAGCGATTCGTTCTGATCAATAATAAACAATAAAAATTTCTCTAAAGCTTGAAAGATTGGCAAAAAATTTCTAAGAAAAGAGATTAAAGCAGATGGTTAATAAATTATATTGGAAAGTCTTTCAGATTACATTTGATGGTAACAGACTTTTTATGTGAATTGTAAAAAAGAATTTAGAAAATGAGTAATCGAAGAATGCAGAATACGGGCTTATAGAATTTCGCCGACAGTTTTAAAAAAAACTGTAAATGCGCAGTGAACGTTTTCCGAAGCACCGCGCACGTTGTGCGTTTTGTCTATTGTGCGTCTGTTGCGATTTTTACCTAGTGCTATTGCTTGTGATTTTATTTTTTTGAGGATTTGCCAGGTCGAGCATTTTCTTTGATCGGGATCTTTCCAATTGTAAAGACTAAATTTTAATTTCGTAGCTAAAATATTGAACCCTCTACTTGATTATTATCCGTTATAATTAAATGTAAGTGATATTTTTGAATCTTGAATAATAATAAAATATCACTGATATTATTTAATAATTTTATATTTTGAGCTTGTGATTTTTTATTTTTTGTTTCTAAGGGAAGTCGAGATATTTTTAGAAAAAATTCATTTCTCATAGAAAATGTCTGGAACTAAAACTGGTTAACCTTTTGGCAATCACATATAATTCTTCTTGTTATGTAAATAATAAAAAATAAAAATGTGGTAGCATAAAGCAAGTTTAAAAGGTTTGAAAAATCTTTAAAAATACTATTATTATATTTTTTTAATAATTTAAAAAAAGGCGTGTGACTGTTGGTTCTGGTGCTTCGCGCTTGATAATATATTTATCACGCGCTTCGCCCTCGATAATGTATTTCCCCCAGATTTCTGCACAGATTTTTAAAATCAAAGGTCAAAGCATCAAAAACTTTAAATTGGTGATTGTGAATTCTCTTTTGTTTAAAGCTCCTTTGGTTATAACGAATACATTCTCCTCAACTATCTCGTGCTTCGCACAAGATTTTTGTCGCTGTGGGGCTGCCTAATCAGATATTATAAAATAAAGTATAAATTTTATTTTGAATAATTACATAAATATTTTTTTTTTATTTTGCATTGAATTTTATTCTCGGCTACCCTGAAAAATGTATCATTTCAATTAACTTATATTATTAAAATTCGAAATATGCATTGCTATTGAAAGAAAAGTATTTTCATTGTCTTGTTTTTATAATAAAAAAAGTGCGCATCCTATTTAAAAAAATCGTTATTCAACATTTATATTTAATTTAATTGTTATTTCTCACGATTCAAACTAAAAATCCTACGCATCCAAGGGCAAGGTGGTTTGAAGCAAATTTCTAGATATAATTTAGGAAAAAAATTTTGTTGAATAAAATGTTATTGTAGCTTATGTTCTTTTTCCAAAAAGTTATTTTTTTTTTATTTTTAATATATTTTTAAAACAAGAGTTTATAACAAATTTGAAGATATTTTTTGGTTGAACAACTTTTTTCTTTTCACTTTTTTCGTCTCTTGTGTCGTTTTTCTAAACATTTAATTTTTTTACGATTCAAAGAAAATCTACTCGTCCCATCTAAAAATTATTCATAAAAAATTTGATGACCCTTTTTCGGTGCAAAACTTTTGTCTATTTATTTGTTTACGTACTCTATGTCCTTTTTCAAGAAATTTAATTTTTGTATTTTTAATGTTACTTTGTACGATCAAAACAAAAACTGCGCGTCCTATTAAAAAATTATTTATGACAAATTTTGATGAGTTTTTAGTCTTTTTTGGAAGAGCAACTTTTGTCTATCCATTTTTTTCATAGCTTGTCTCGTTTGTCCAAAAATTCAATTTATTTTTCATTTTTAATGTCGTTTTTTATGAATGAAACAAAAAATACGCATCCTATGAAAAATTGAATCACGGCAAATTTTTAGCTCTTTTTTGGATGAACAACTTTTGTTTGATTATTTTTTTCTCGTAGCTTGTGTCGTTTATTTATAAATTTAATTTTTGATTTCTAATGTTTTTTACGAATAAAATAAAAACTACGTCTCCTATAAAAAAGTCATATTCAACAAATTTGTAGATCTCTTTTTGGTGCACAATTTTTGTTGACTCGATTTTTTTTACCTTGCATATTTTGATCACAAAATGGAATTTTTGATTTTTCATAATTTTTTGTGCGATCAAGATTTGAATTTGCCTCAAATTACTTGGCCGAGATTTTTTAAACAAGATTCAAGTGCTTTGTTAGCAAAGTTGGTTAAAGCGCGCGGTAGAATACACGAGTTTAGGTAGTTTAGGTAGGGTTCGAATCCTGAGCGAGTGCGATTTTTCAAATAGTTGAAGCGTGCGATTATAAATGTAAAGTGACCGTACGTGCGAATTGTGCATTATTGATTATAAAAAATTAAAATTATATAACAATTATTTCAAAAATAACTTTTTTTTGTTGAGAAATCGTGGTTTAAATTTTCAGAAACGGTTGCTTAGAATTCAGATTTCTTGTCTAAGAGAATATTGCGTACTAAATTTTCAGTGACGGTCCATTAGTTTTCCGAGCTCTGCCACTGAGATTCTGTTGAAATGTAACATTTTCAATTAACTTTCTCTCATATCCAAGAATGTCAATTTTATAAAGAGATATGGCAAAAATCGTCAAATTTTGATATCTCGAAAAAATTGTAATAAAATAAAATCGTAAAAATAATTGTCTAGACTGTCTAATCTAGACGGCCTTTTCTGGCCCTAATCGGATGCTGGCTAGTTCGCAATGACCAATGAATTTCCAAAAATTTCAGAGTATTTAAAAGTATACAAAATGATAAATGTACATTTAAAACAAAGTTTTTTATTTATTATCATCCATACAGTCTTTGAAATAATTTTTAAAGTCAACCATCTAAAATAGATTTCCCAAAGACCGGCTGACTAGCGCCATAATAATATTTATTACTGAATAATATATATAATTTTTTGAAAAGGCTGAATCATTAGGATACTTTTATAATTTTTTCTTTAGATTCTGCCCTTAGGTCACACTTGACACAAAAAAGTCACAAAATTTCAAAAATGTGTGAATACTTACAAAAATTTAAAAAAAAAAAGGATTATTTATGACATTTTGATAAATGTTAGTAATATTCATAAAAATATGATTGTTTTGATTTTTTGAAATCATGTGGCGAGTACAATTATTATTTGAATTTTGTGACTTTCTTTGCACCAAGATTGAAACTATGGTAGAATTTAGTGAAGAAATTCTAAAAATATCTGAATAATTCTACAAAATACTGAGGAGAATTTTGTTGGAACTAAGCCCTAGAACATTGAAAAATGTTAGATATTTTCAGAGTTATTCCAATTTTTCGAAAACATTGAAATTTGAATTTTTTGCAATATGTTCTATAAAATAGACATTTTGCCTTCAGCATGGGTTTTTTTTTTGGACGCAAAATTTTATTGCATTTTGTGTTTTTGTGAGAAAATTTATTTGATGGTAATATTATCAAAATTAAGGCCAATGGCCATGCCAGGCTGAAAAAACCAGTTCTCGTCAGATCACTGAAGTTAAGCAGCGTTGGGCGCGGTTAGTACTTGGATGGGTGACCATTCGAGAATACTGTGTGCTGTTGGCATATTATGGGTGTGGTGAGCCCAAACTTGAAGTTATTTATAACTACAAGAAAACTATCCACCTAGAAACACTACCCGAATTGGGTAGTGTCATGCCTACCCTGAAAGGGAAATGGCTTAATGGTATACATACATACAAGACACTTTAGCAACATGTCACAAAGCTGATCTGACTGGTTATCCCTGAGATATTCGACTTTTGAGAAATGTCAAATTTTACTTAAAACTTGTTCTAAACTAAACTTTAATAAAGTTGAATAATGTTTGAAAGAATTTATATAATCAATAAATAACATTCTATTTTGAAAAATATGGTGTTTACTGTATATGAAACTACAAGATAATTTTAATTCCTAGTGTTTATTACTACTTAGGTTTAAGTATTAAGTACTTTAAAATAAAAATCAGTAAAGTTAAAAAAAAATTTTGAAGGCATTGAGTTTGAAATATTCAGTTTCGAGCACTCTCAAATTGAAAATCATTTAATTTTGAATGCCTAGTTCTGGCATGATTATACTTTTAAGACAATTTATTTTTAATTTTTTCACATATAAATTTTGTTGGGGGAACTGAAAAATTGAAAAGCTGCTTTAAAGATATTTAATTATCAATGCTTTTACGAAATTTTTCAGTTGATCGGGATTTCAATTTAAAGTTATTATATAGTGAAATAGTTTATTTGAAAATATTTATCAGTAGTAAGTTAGTAATTTTGAATGTTCCATTCCCACATTTTTAATTTTGATATTGTGTCGCAAAGAAACGTTATTTTAGTTTTGTGGATTTTAAATTAAAATTTTCCATTTTAAAGATATCTAATACAATAAACAAATATTCACCCTTCAACGATTCCATTTTGCGTGTAATTTTTAAAGTTTCATTTTGAATCCATCAAATTTGCATCGCTCTAAATATAAAACTCCCTATCGAAAAAATTAAAATTTTAATTTTCGAGTTTTGAAAGCTGTGAATTTTTAATTTTAGATTTGATATTTTACAATTTTTCACCAATTTGAATTAAATAATTCAGTTTAAAATGCTCTAAAGATTTGAAAATGATCTAATTTTAGATTGACTGAAAAATTAAAAAAAAATAAAGTTCCCGAAATTGCAAAATTCCTGAATTGAAAAAGTCTCAAATAATAAAATTCCCGAAATTCTAAAATTGCCAAAACATAAAAATCCCGACGTGGAAAATTGAAAAACAGTTCATAATATTATCGAATTGAAAAATTCTTGAATTATAAAATTCCCGACAGAAAATTGCCGAATTAAAAAATTCCCGAATTTAAACAATTAGAAAAATTGCTTTTCAATAAATATTATTTATTTACTGAAAATACAATAATCAAATATTTGTATCTAATTTTTTTTCCAATGTCTAAAGTTCTTTTTGAGTTATTTCTAAAATTTAAAATAACAATAATTGTATACATTTTCCCAAAAATACTTTGCAGGATTCAATTCAGCACTGATTTATTTCGAAGATTCTTTTTAATTTTTTTTTTAATTAACAATTTAATTTTTGTTACCATTTTTTGTAATTTTTCAAAATACTATACACGTTTCCGAAGAAAATTTGTTACTTAGAAATATATTTTTTTCAATTATTGTTATTTAAAATTCGAACAATAATTCCAAATACCTTAAAAAATTGAAAAAATTTGTACCCTGCCAAAAATATTCGATTATTTTATTTCTAATAAATAAATAATATTTAACAAATAAAAATTCTTTTAATTGTTTAAATTCGGGAATCTTACACTGTCAGGAATTTTTTTTTCGGGATTTTTTAGTCGTCCCAATTTTAAATGTTTACTCAAGCTGAACAGCATGTTTTTAATATATTTTTATTAACTTGTGAATTAATTTTTGTATTGTCCTTATGAAAAAATATTTTAGGAAATTCAGTATTTCCTAGAATTTTTTCACAATTGTAGGAAATTATTATAGAAAAATCTTCACACAAAAGTCATATTTTATAGTTGAAGTAAAATTATTTTGAATCGAAAAATTGTTGAAAAATTTAAAAATGATATAAAATTATTCTTTAATATTCTAATAACAAATTATTCCTTTTAATTCCTTCCAATGCAAACTTGTTTAATATTAAATAATTCCAATGTAAAATAGTTTAATATCAAAAGTTTCATGCTGTAAGTTTAACAAGATGTAAGATTGAAAATTGTTTAATTTACAGTTTTAAAGGATTTAAACAGGGGAAAGATATAATAACTTGTATAATATTTAAAATCATTCTGAAAATAAAAAAATGTTGTAACTGTAAAAGATGTGAGGAGTTCAATTTTTCTTAATAAACTAATATAAGAAATCAAGAAGATTAACAAAATAGTTTTTCTATAATTTTAAGGATTGAGATAATATTACTGACAATGCCATTTCAAATAAAAAAAACATTATTATTTTTGATAACATTTTAAAACTTACAAGAAAAATTGATATTAAATACTGTAATGTAAATTGATATTTAAATACTGTCAACTTTTATTTGTTCATTTCGAAAAGAATTAAATCTTCTTAAACAATTAATTACAAATTAAAGATAATAATTAAAAAAGAGCTCTTTTGTCCAGTTTCGCCCCGGAACTGAAGCGGAACGGAACACGTACTGGGTTTAGACAGTACAATTTGATTATTTATTATATTTCAATCGAAAAATTAATTTTTCATGTTATTTTGTGTGGGGTAATATTATTTATAATTTTTTCTATATGTAAAGGTTTATCAACGCTGACATTTTTTGAAAATGACTCGTTATTACATTTAAATTCAATAATAATTAACCTTCACAATAAGCGTTTCAAAAAAATATATTTCGACATTTTCTGCAATTAATTTACAATTAAAATTAGTCTCCCTTTAACTTTTCTATGGCTGAAATAATAAAAACAGTCTTTTTTTAAAGAGAAAACATTTTTTAAACAAATAAATATATTTAAAGATTATTCACTTATTTTCTAAATTGAAAACAGTAGAGTAGTAGGGAATGTTCTCCCATAAAAAATAAGCCATGATTTATTAAAATTCAACCATTTAAAAAAAATTGTGAGCAGCGACAATAAGAAAAAATACATTTGCAAGAACAATTGTTGAAATAAATTATTTTTTGTAACTTTTGAACTTTTTCATGAAAAAGTATGTTATTTCTTTTGTAATACATGATTGATAATATCATTTCAATTCCTAATAGCATGGAATTGTTTTTTCTACAGGCCGTATTTCTGGCACGATAACTACATTAAGCCATAAAAAATAAAGAAATTATTAACTCAAAAAGAACATTCAAGAACCTAAGTAAAACGATAAACATATTTAATTCAAAAATATTAGTTTTCAATTGATAATTTCATTTTGTTGTACAATTTTGAAGATTTAAAAAATAAAATGTATTGGTTGGGAACGAATGAACTTTTTTAATTTTTAATACATATTTTCGTTTTAAAATTTCGAAAAATTAATCAGTTCGGAATATTTTTACTTTCACATTGTTCATATATTAAACCTTTCTATTACAAATAAAATTTTGTCTATAAATGGAAAGGATCTACAGTTTACCATACAAATTATTCGAAATGATTTAATCTCAGGCATATTATTGAATTTAGATTATTTGTGAAACAAATTATTAACGCAGTAAAGTTATAACCTCTTAATAATTTTAAGAGTAAAATGACTTTTAAGCCAATTTAAAGAATTAATTGTATATGAAAATGTATAATTACTATCTAAATTCACATAATTAGTTTTAAATTAGAAACAATTATTTTTACGATCTATTCATAAAAATTGAATTCTTACCACCAAAAAAATACCGTCATAGGAAACTTATAAGTTTTTTTTTAATGTAATGAGTGATATGACTTTTGTCTCAGTCTAAACTAAGTTTATTGATTAGGTTTGATTGATTAGATGCACCAATATTTTTAATTTTGAAATTATTATTCAAAATTCAATATGACATCATCTTTCGCTTTCCGATCGAACACTATTCTCGAAATAAAACAATGAAAACATTGTATTACTAACACACTGAAACTTGGAATTAGGAATAATTGCCGGAATGGCTTCCATTGACCTGGATCCTATTTCAAGACCGTCCAAAAGTAAATAGGCAGGGCCGCTTGAATAATTTCTGTTGTATTTGAACGGATGACATAATCTGATGCAACTAACGCGTGGAGAGCGCGTCCCTCAAGCCGTTTGTCACGCCTGACTGAGCAGCCCCTCCCGCGCTGCAGGCATTAGGAAAGCGCCGCGACATCAATTCTCGGAGCAGTGTAAATCCGAACTGCTTCAATCCAAGTTCCAGTGTACTAATAATGGACAAGTTTTCGCAGCTTCATGCTGCGAACAGAATTTATTAGTTGCGAACAGAAACAAATTCATGCTGCGAACAGAATATACCAACTGCGATCAAAAACAGTTTCATGCTGCCAAAAGCATTTATTAGCCGCGAACACTTGCCGATTATTATTACTAATAATAATAATAGACAAATGCTCGCAGCTTCATGCTGCTTCATTTGCATGATTAAAATCGATTAATTGTGTGAGGTATGAATTATTTTAAACAGTAGAATACGATTCACTTCAGATAGCGTTTCCGATAAACACATTGTGAACAGGTCTCTAAATAAACATTTATATATCATCGCCAAATCCCTGTTGTTTTTCTTAAAAATTCAGAAGTTGGATACGAATGTTTTAAAAGTGCTCACAGTGAACTATGGAGTGACGGTGCCGCGAAGATAATTTATCCCGCAAAAACTTAGGCTGATTCTGTCGCGCTCCTCGTGTTCAGACGCGATTCTGTAATTTTTGGAGCTTTTTTGACCCAGAGATACTTCGGTATCTAATAAGCCGTTTACTGGATACGCGAGTGCTAGTGGATTGTGAAGTGATTGTGATCTGAGGAGCATTTTCTCCAGAAAAAAACTTAGGCTGATTCTGCTGCACACCACGTGTTCGAACGCGCTTCGGTTATCCAGGTTTCTGTGACCAAGAGAGACTTCTGATTTCTCCTGAGCCGTTTACTGAATACGCGACTGCACGTGCCTTCTGTTCTAATTATTTAGGTCAACTTATAATCTGCATGACGATAAAGACGCCTGTCGATGGTCTCGAATTTAAAAGAAAAGGCATTAAGATGGTTCCATTCGAGGCCGGAATTCATCGGGATGCCAGTGGATAGCCTTCTGTCTGAACTCGAGGCCATGTTCGACTACCGCCAGGACACGATCGCTCTAAGAAGAAAATTCAATAACCGTGTGTAGAAATCTTCGGAATCCTCTTCCGATTATTTCCATGAAAAACTGATATTGCCAAACGCGGTTCCCATCACCGAACAAGGATTGGTTGACTACTTCATAGATGGAATCTCGGACATATCATTAAGGAATCAAGCCAGAATCCAACAATTCCAACCGAAAAACGATCTTTTGAGGGCTTTCGAAAAGGTCTCCTTGAAAGACGATACTAAGAATGTCCAGGAAGGTAATAGGAATACCGTCGCGAGAGGATCTACTTCATAAAGAGTGGCAAAGGACAAAGGCGATGCAATCGCTTCTCTTTTACGCTGCTTTAATTGCAGCAAAAATGGACATATTGCGGCAAATTTTGGATTGCCTAGAAGAAAAGCTGGAGCATGCTTCAAATGTTCCAATTGGGACATCATTCCAAGGATTGTCCCAAAATAAATGCAGTGTGGCAGAGCCGAAACCAGGTTGCCAATCTGTCAGAGGATCTACATGATGGGAATCGAGAGCAGCAGATGAGTTTCCTGTCTGATATGTCACAGAACCGACATGCAAGTGGTATCTCAAGGAACCCACTCAATAAACAGTGCTTCAGCTTAATTGTCTACGAGTTTGACTGTAGAGGCAAAACCATGCTCTGCCTTTGAATTCCTGGAACGTCTCGTGAGTATTTTGGAATCAACGACAGCACACTCGTTCAACTAGGCGTTGCAACGGTAAAGGTAAAACCGGATGATGTTAAGCGTAACTCAGAATTTTTGTTTTACCGGATAGAACCGTGCGAGCTTCTATTATTTTAGGACACGGTGCTCTAAAAAAGTTTTATTTAGGATTGAAAGAGCTTTACCGGAAAATGAACTCGACGCCATTAGAGAAATCTTTGCAATCGATACTTTAGAAGATGGAATCGCCAATCTTCTGCACATAAATCCGAAAGTAGATGTTAGGTATCATTCGATTATAAAAGATATCTTCGTTTCTGGATATTTTAATAAATAACGGCCTGAGCTTCCTAGAATAAATACAGAATTGAGCTTGCGACTGACTAACGATAATCGGAAATTTTTTGGACCGAGAAGAGTCTCTTATGATGAGAAAGAGAAGCTACAAAATATCTTAGATTATCTGATGTCAAGAGGGATCATTCGTGAGAGTGGTTTGCCATATGTTTCCCCGATAGTCTTGACTAGGAAAAAAAATTCTGAAATTAGACTGTGCGTCGATTACAGGTTTTTAAATGAAATTAAGTTGCGGGATAATTATCCCCTGCCACTTAATCGAGGATCATTGCGACAGGTTACGTGACGAGTTTTATTACACATTACTTGACTTGAAGAATAGATTTCATCACAGTTACATGGCCCCGAATTCAATTAAGTATACCGCATTCATAACACCTCTGGGTCAGTATGAATATTTAAAAATGCCATTTAAGCTTAAGACGTCCCCCGCGCAATTTCAAAGATTTGTCAAAAATAAACTTCATTTACGTTTAGATAAATGCAGGTTTTTACAACTTAAGATAGACGACCTCGGCTATAGGGTCTCATATACTGGGGTTAGTCTGACTGATCATGGCGTTAAAGCTCTCGCCTACTTTCGCAAATTCGTTGCAGGATTTCCGGGATTCGCCAAACCCTTCTATGACTTGTTGAGAAAGAACGCCCGGTTCATTTTTGGCAAACAGGAATATTGAGCGTTCGAGATCCTCAAGACTAAGTTGTCACTATGACGCCAGAGAAATGCGATATGGTGCTGTTTTGCTTTAGAAAGAGGAGGATAATCAGTTCCATCCTATTTTCTACTTCTCAAAGCGCACCACCGACGTAGAATACAGGTATTACAGTTTCAAGCTCGTGACTATTGCGGTCATTTATGCTTTGAGAAGATTAAGTATTTACATTAAAGGGATTCATTCCAAGGTCATTACCGATTGCAATACACTGAAAATGACTCTCGATAAGAGGGAAATCAACCCACGAATTGTGAGGTTGTCCGCAGAGCTCGAAAGTTATGATGAGGTTTTTGAATTTCGATCTTGGGAGAAAATGAAACACGTGGATGCCCTTAGCCGAATATTTAATGTAATGATAGTGGAAGAAAACACGTTAGAGTCGAGCTTAGCGATAATTCAAAACCTTGATGCAAATATTACGTAATTACGTGAGGAGTTACAGAATAGCGAAGACAAATTGTACCAGATGCGTCATGGTTCAGTCTATAGAAAACGTGATAGCGAGATTTTTTTTATGTACCCGAAAGTATGGAAAGTAATGTAGTAAGAAAATATCATGACGAGATGAGTCATTTCGGTTGTGAGAAAACGTGTGGAAGGATTCTGGGGGAATATTGGTTTCCAAGAATGAGCGACAAAGCTAAGACTCGCATTGCGAATTGTTTGAAATGCGTCGCCTTTTTCCCCTCTACCAGAAAGAAGAAGGGATACTTGAATTCGATTCCGGAGGGAGATGTTCCCTTTTCGAGTTGCCACATTAAACACTTCGGCACGATTGACCGAAAGTAAAGAATATATCAATTTTCTTGCTGAGTATTTTCGAAACTACAGCAGGTTCAAGACCATTATTTCTAACTGCGATAGTTGTTTTAAATCGCAGAAATTTGAGTCGTTTATGGAATAAAATAACATAAATCATGTTTTAATTGCAACCGCGTCACCGAAAGCCAAAGGGCAAGTCAAAAGAGCGAATAGAGTTTTGGGCCCTATGTTAGCTAAGGTTTCTGATTTTTCTGTCAGGAAAGTGCTGGTACAAAATGCTTGCCGATGTTGAGTTCGCTCTGAATAATGCCATTGTGCGATCGGAACAACCCCTAGCATGTTGCTGCTTGGGATAAATCAGCGTGGAAAAATTATTGACGAAGTGGCTGAAGGTTTGGTGCGGACTAAAGAAAATGAGAATACAAGGGATCTTCAGAGTATTAGAAGTGTAGCGAGCCATATAATTATGAGGTAGGATATTCTGTAATGACAAGAAACATCGACACAGCGATTGGAGCGTCGAAAAAACTAATACCACAGTATAGAGGTCCGTGGCAGACCAAAAAGAAACTTCGAAACGATCGGTATGTTTTGTCAGATATCGAAAATTTCCAGTTGACTCAGAAACCATATGTTTGCATCTGGGAAGCATGTAACATGAAGCCCTCGCTCAAAGATCTTGTCGCGATGCTATGTGAACATTATTGCGAATATTTTCCTTGTTGTGATTTTGTCTAGATTACAAATAAGTTTCAAAATGTATGAAATTTGTCGACAGTTCGAGGCGAACTATAAGCCAGAATGGGCAAACAAGTCGAACCTCAAGTTCGCCTCTGACGAGCACAGTGTAAACAGCTCTCTAAATAAACATTTATATATTATTGCTAAATTCCTTTGTTGTTTTTCTTACAGTTGCACCAATATTGTAGTTTTTTAATTATTATTGAAACGTCAACATAACATCAACTGTCACTTCCGGATAGAACACCATTCTCAAAATAAAATAATTAAAAAACAGATGCATCACTACGAACCCACTCCATGCTGCAAACCGAATGTATGAGTTACGAGCAGAAACAACTTAATGCTACGAACAAAATGTATTAGCTGCGAAGAGAAACAACTTCATGCTCCGAACAGAATGCATTATCTGCGAAGATATGTTAATTATTATTACTAGTAATAATAATAATCGACAAATTCGTGCAGCTTCACGCTGCGAACAAAATCTATTAGCTGCGAACAAAAACAACTTCATCCTGCGAACAGCATGTATAATCTGCAAACACTTGTCCATTAATATTTATAATAATAATATTTGAAAAGTGTTTGCAATATTAGCTGTGAACACAAACAAGTTTATGCTGCGAATAGCATGTATAATAATAATAATCGACCAGGGTTCGCAACTTCATGCTGCGAACACTTGTCGATTATTATTACTAATAAAAATGATAGACAAGTCATCGCAGCTTTATGCTTAGAACAGAATTCAATGCCTGCGAGCAGAAATAACTTCATGCTGCGAACAGAATGTATTCGCTGTGAACAGAAATAACTTCGTGCTGCTCGCAGCATGAAGTTGTTTCTGTTTGCAGCTTGAAGTTGTTTCGTAGTGATACTTTTCTTTTTTTATTATTTTATTTTGATATTGGTGTGGCATATTGATATGATATTATTTTAATATAATAATTTCGTAGACTCGTACCTTCTAGTTTGGAAATACAAGTGGAAATTGCTCACTTTTTAATTTCCCGTCCGATAAAATTATTTGAAAAAGTATTTGCCTCAATCATTCTCATGAAAGCCTTATTGTTCGCCAAAGATTAACGAATTTTCATTGGCGTCGAAAAATTGTCCCGCTCTATATTATTGTATGTTTGTGTGCGTGGCTCATCAAATAAGAAGGTATTAAATTTTGTTGGTCTACGGGTCTATTTTTAGTTGCTATGTTCCATTGTTGTACTTTTCTTCCAACCCTGTTGTAAAATTAGACGATGTTTTTAGATATTGACCAGGTAATTGAACTAAATAAGAAGGTGTTAAATTTTGTTGTAGACCAACAATATTCAACACATTTAATTCAATTACCTGGTCAACATCCAAAAACATCATCTAATCTTACAAAATGGTGGAAAGAAAAGTACAACAATGGAACATAGCATCAAAAAATAGACCAGTAGACCAACAAAATTTAACACCTTCTTATTTCATCATATTACCTGGTCAACATCTAAAAACATCGTCTAATACGTGGCCCATCATTGGCAGAAGATTTGCTTGTTCATAGGCCGTCAGCTGATACTTACTGATACTTCGTAATCCAACTCTCCCAAAATAAAAATGTAGATTACTGCGCATGCTCACTGAATGCAGACATATTGGTTAGACTGATTGAACACAATACCGACTTTGCCACGCATGTGAAGTAGTGTACAGACTAGAATCTACATTTTGGAAGGATTGTTTGGGTTTGTCGAAATCTTTTTCATCTCTCTTTCATCATTTTTAGGTTTTGGAATCCGTACGCTCAGGTGCTTTTATCGTCAGTACGAAATTGAGTTGCTGAAACATTGCAGAACCTGTAGAAGTATATAATAATTAGATGAAAGAATAGGATGCCTCGAATAAGAAGGTCGATTTTTTAAGAATTATGAACAGGGTGTCCAGTAGGGGGTATAAAAAAATGAGAATATTTTTGTTTTCCTTTGGAATAGGGATAAATAGTTGCTAGTAGCTGCCAAAATTATTCCCTCCAGATAAAAAAAGTTTTCTTCAGTTTACGCATTGATGTTAAACGTCAGAATAAGGAAAAAATAGTTATTGCTCGTTATTTTGGGGCGAAAAATTTTCTTTCAGGATAAAAATAGACAGAAAAAGTTTTATGCAATCCTAATTAAAAATTATCTAATGGTCTCGCATTTATGTTACAGTAATGAGTACTGGTAAAAAGTACGAAAATGAGCATATTTCTTGTTCAGTTGAGGCGAAATAATTTTTTTTTCCAATGAACTGAATATACATCTATACTCTTTCGTAGTCTGGAAAGCATCACTGCATGTCAACGAAGTGCCAATACACTTGCGGGAAAAATTAATAAGGCAGCATTCCTTGTGTCGCTCCGTTTTTCGCTGGCACACAAGACTTTTTCTGGACCGCCGTACCACACCGCGATGGCCATTTCTCTTGATGCTGGAAATCAGGCGAATTTTCTTACTTCGATGATTACATAAAGCCTAGGATTTTCCAGGAGAAATGGCCTTTTCTGAAAACCTTTGTACTCTTCAGATTATGTATTAAAAAAACTGGACAAAATAGCTTCTCTATTTGGCCTCAGTTTTACAATCGGAATGTAGTGATGATCTTGAAGTACCTTAAGATCGCACAATTCTACTGATCAGAAAATAATTATTAATAAGAGGATACTTACTTGTTTATTTTATAAACAAATTGTATAAAAAATGCACATTTTAGGCGATTTCACGTTGAAAGAAATCGTCTTTTCTGTGATCTTTTCAAAATAACATATATTGCCTAGAATGTTGCCTGGAAAATGTTTGCCATTTATCACTAATTGGTTGTTTTGTGAACAAATGTAAATTGTAGACATTTATAGGCAGAAAAAAATCGTTTTTTCTAATATTGTTCAAATTAAGTTCTAAGCGATGTTCTTAGACGAACTCTTGCAATAAGATGGAATTTCAAAAATGAATAAAGAAATTATATAATGAAATACAAATTGAAGGTTTTTATAAACAAAAAGAAAATTGTCTTTCTTCTATTAGCGTTGAAGTTATTTTGCCATGATTTTTCAATACGATTTCTTGTCCAGCAATAGAATTTATAAAATTTATAAACAAGTTATGTGAACAAATGCATAAAAATATGCTTGTATTTCTAGGAATCGCTTATTTTTCGTTTTTTTTGTAATCTCATCAAGAACGAATGAAAAACAAGGGAATTCTAAAAATTCTAGACCAACGCAATACATTTGTTTTCATAATTCGTTTACAAAATGAACAAATTGTTTGAAATTTTAAAATATTTCAATGAAATATCATTGAAAATATAATTTAAACTACATGACAAGCAAAAAAAGATTTCTTTTTGCCTAAAAATGACTAAAATGTGCATCAGTTCACATGATTCGTTTGTAAAATTAACAAATTGTATTGAATAACAATTTGATTAATAAGTTCCCCTCTGTAAAAGAAAACATTGGTCTGAAAATTATTGAATATTCAAGAAAGGGGAGAAAATGGTACACGTTGATGCCTTCTCGAGAGCTCCTGTTGGAGAAACTGCGATTGAATCTGTTTTGGGAATTATGACCCGGGAAGACGGAATTCTTATGCACCAAAGAACCGACAATGACATTGTTGAGATTATTAAGATTTTAGAGAAAAAGGAAAAAGAGCGAACAAAAGCGGAAAAAGGTCAAGTGCGAGATTTTGTACTAAAAGAAAGGTTACTGTATAAAAGGGTGGGTGAAGGAAAAGAAAGTCGAGAGTTGTATGTGGTGCCAAAACAAATGCGTAAGACAATAGCAATTCGATATCATGACTTATCCAGTCACTTCGGAGTAGACCTGTCAAAGATGTGAAGGCTAATACGACTGTACGAAAGGTAGAAGAGTTTATTTTGACGTTCGGGGCACCAAGACGATTTGTAACAGATAGAGGTACAAGTTTCACGTCCCAACATTTTCAAGCCTTGTGTGTCAAATATAACATTAAACACACTTTAAATTCGAGTCGACATCCCCAGGCAAACGGGTTGAAAGAAAGCCTAAATCAGACGATTTTACCAATAATGAAATGTTCAATAGATGATGACGAGGAAGAGAAATGGGACCTGGAACTTAGAAAAATAGAACGTGACTTAAATCCTACTGTTAGTTTAGCTACTGGTAAAACACCACATGAAGCATTGTATGGTTATTTACCAAGATTTGAAGATTGCGGAACAAGAGAAGTAACCGAACAGTGTGAGAGATATAGCTTACCTGTAAAAGTTCAAGATGAGATTAGGGCGAAAATAGAGAAGACACAATTAGAGTATAAAGATTGGTATGATGCGAGAAGACTGAAGAATGTAAGCTTTCAGTGCGGAGATATTGTATTCATGAAAAGGAACCCAATTGCGACTGGAAGCTCTACCAAAGTTCAGAAAACATTTGGTGGTCCATTAGCAGTGGTCGGAATTTATCCCAGTGATACTTTCAGAGTAAAGAAATTAAATAGAAGTCATGACAAGGGATTTGAAACCACTGCTCATGTGAGCCTGCTGAAGATTTGGAAGGGAAACCAAGGTAGTGATAGTGAGTATGAGAGTGAAGAAGAGAAAGAGAACGAGAGTGAAGAAGAGAATGAGAATGAAGAAGAGAAAGAGAATGAGAGAGTTGATAGAGAGAGATGAAGATCATAATTTAGGTCGAGGAAAGCGAAAACGATCTAAGCCAAAATATCTTATTGATTATGAATTAGAATTAAGAAAGTTTGTACTTTAAGTTAGCAGTTTCATTTACTGGAATGGAAGCTTCTAATGTGTCCCCTAAGGGTTTACATTTTTCTTGTATCTCTTTCCTATTCCTTTACACACCCCCCACACACTTTCATGGTGGTGGGAGGGGGACCTACAGTTTAAGGTGGGTTTCGAACCACCAAGAGCAACAGCTTTAAGTACTTAGAGAACCTTTTTCTCTAGAGGTACCGGTCCCACGACTCTCCGGAGATGAACAACTTCCTTGCTAGGCCAGTGTTCACCGCATGGGCCGCCGAGGCTCTTCCAGAGTGCGAGGCGGGAATCGAACCCGCAAGCCGACCAAACTAAAGTAGGATGGCCGATTGTAAAAGAAAACATTGATCTGAAAATTATTGAATGTTATGATCAGTGCGCATGCGTGAGCGAGGGCTGGTGAGTGAGGGAGGAAGTTTGGGCAGTGAGTGCTGCGCACGGAGCAAGAGTGCCGGATATGGATTTGAGAGATTGAGATCGAAAGGATCTGGAAGGCAGTGAGCTGCGTATTGATGTTTAAAAGAGTGTTGAGGTCTGAGTACTTCTTGTGTAACATTTATTTCTTTAATAAAGTTCTTTCTTAATTAAGTGAAAAGGTGTTATTAACACCTCTTTTGAAAAAATAGGATGAACGGGCGGATGGACATACGGACAAACGGAAACCCTAAAAGGTAGAATTTTTTAAGAAATAGGGTACCTCTTCACGGATCCCGATTTTGAATTATTTATAGAATTAATATTTCACATAAGGTTCCTTTCTGGCACGTATTCAAAATCCGTGGTCTCTGAAGAGGAATAATCAGGATACAATTAGTAAAATTTATTCTAGAAAAGAAAAACCTGAATTTTATTTTTGGACTTACGGAAAACAATTTTTATAATAGAAAAGGCAAAAAACGGATCCTCTGACGTCATTGAGCCAGAATTGGGATGATAGCAATTTTTTTTTTAAATTAACAGTTCAGATTGTTCTTATTTTTTAAAATGAAAAATTTTCCTCATCATAGAAAGGTGTGTTTTTATGCATTTTCACAATTTTCTCAAGCGGGAGACTGACACAATATCCATCTACTCAAACTAGTTCTTCACTCGATATAAGAATTAAAAAAAAAAAAAAGATAAAAAAAAAAACAAGTAATTTCAGACAACCCAAAAAAATTTCGAGCATACCATTTCAGCGGCAGTTTTTATACACAAGCTCTCCGAGGTGGTGTAGATTTTTGGTGCAGTGTAATATTTTTCAATTTTTCGGGGGGATTTAATTTGGAATTTTTTCGAACATTCAGAATAAGAGAAAAAAATTCAAAAAATGCTTTGAAAAGAATTAAAATAACTAAAAAATATTTGTGAAAAAGCACCCTATAGGATAGCTACTGAAACTTAGGGAAAAAAATTCAAAAATTATTGTACAATAGGTAACCAGATAGATAACCTACCAAATTTGAATTCTTTATGGGAACGAAAAAATGGAAAAATCGGTTTGGGATAGCAATTAAAAATCAAGTTATCAATTAGTCGCAAGAATAAAAAATAAAAAAATGAAAATAATTGTAGTATAGTATTCCCCTATAACAGTAGCTTTGAAAAACAAGAACAGGTCTGCTTAAGCCTCGGTGGCGTAATTCACTAATGCTCGACTCATATGTAGTGGCGTTCCTGGTTCAAATCCGAACTAAGGCAGATTTTGTCTTTTTCTTCAAAAAATTATTCGTCCAAAGTAGTCGCTAAACATCGAATTTTGAATGATTAAAATTAGAAAACTTAGACTGTTAAAAAGCCAGTGTGTGGTAGTGGGGCCACACGGAAGAAGTGAAACTTGGATGAATTAACTTTGAAATTTTTTGTGAGGAATCGTCATGAGTTTTGAGGAGATCGCATAGTAAGAGAGTGTAAAGAGAGAAAGAGAGAGGGCATATACATGTTTGCTTAGAATTGCAGTAGTGGGGATAACGAAGAGGAGTTTTTAGAGCAATTGCGAATCGCCACACAAAAGGGAGACGCGATTACAGAGAGTCTTTTTTTTCAATTGACTCCGGTCCCAAAAGAAGTTACACTTCAAAAGCTTCAAAATGGTATTAACCTTTCCCTGAAAATATTTAGATTAAACTCACGTTAATTAGAAATGGTGCATTTCGCACAGGGGAAAAATATGTATATTATTCTCCTGTAAAGGTAGATTTGAAGAACAAAAAGAGATCTACTGAGGCCCCGGTGGCGTAATTGGTTGACGCTCTACTCATGTATAGTGCCGTTCCTGGTTCAAATCCGGGCTGAGGCAGATTTTTTTCTTGTTCTTCGAAAAATTAGTTGTCCGAAGTGAACATTAAACATCAAATTTCAATTAATTAAAATTTGTAAACTCGGACGTGAACATCGCTTAAAAATAATAATAACATTTTTCAAAAATTACTTATATCACCACTGTTCAGTTTTACAATCTGTATACTATTCTCCTTTTATCATCAGTAGAAAATGAAATTGCTGTCATATTGCAGAACCTGTAAAAATATATAATAATGAGATAATAAAATAGCTTCCCTTAAATTGAAAAGGTAGAATTTTCTAAAAATTAGGAACTGAAAGTTTAATTGCTCTCATTTCCACAAAACTCGCTCGGGTCTTAATAAATGTAAATTTTAAATTTCGCAAAATTTTTTTTCAATATATGCTTATATAGAATAAAATACAGAACTTTTTTATTTACGTTTTTGTTATCCGCCGGCTTGTTTTAATAATAAAAATTAAAAACAGAATTTTTTTTCCGAAAATAATAAAAGCCTAAAATATAAAAATCGTTATAATTTGGCCAAATATTACTGAAACTATTTCAAATTTGATAAGCATACTAAGTACACTCTAGGGATGCCTAAAAAAATAAAAATAAACATTTTGTTTAATAATATTCAATTGCAAATTAGGACCGACCGGCTTCAATTTTCAATCAAATATTATTAAACAATAGGTGATTCTCAACTCTTTAATCATTTTTTGGGCATCCCCATAGTATACTTCGTATGTGTATCAAATTTCAAAAAGTTTCAAGAATATTTGGCCGAGTTATGACGATTTATGTTTCAAGCAGTTATTGATTTTCCGGAAATTGTTTTTTTTAAATTTTTATTATTAAAAGTAGTTAAGTGACAAAGAAAATTCAAATAGAAAAAAAGTTCTGTCTTTTTATTCTATATAAAACTCTATTCAAAAAGAAATAATTATGCGAATTTTAAACTTTCCATTTATTGAGACCCGGCGACCGACCATCGGACGAGAGATTAATAATAATTTCACAAACCGATAGACCGCAAGTGTGGTATTCTTGAATTTTCCGATATAAATATTTTTCATTTGATAAATTCTTTTTTTCCTGGGTAGTTCTGATAAAAATGTTCTTCCGATAAACAAAAGGCGCTACTTTTTTAAAGAAATAAAAGTTACGAATATTACAGATACCTTTTTGTAATACCTACCTGAAGTTATTCAGCTAGTACTGAATTCGTTTATGAAAGTTGTTTATAAAAATAATAAATGTCAGCTCTGATTGATGTCTTATAATGTCAAAATTCCAAGTGAAAGAAATATTTTTATTTCTTTTTAAAATATTCAGATGTACGATTTAATTTTATATCTTAACCCTACGACAGTTCTCGTAAGACTGACTCATGAGAAGCTATAATCAATGTCAATGTCTCCTCTTTCTCTGTAAGGCTTCTATTTATTTATTCATGGTAAAATCGCTTTCGAGCTATCTTCTGCGAAGATAATTACGACACGTTCCTTATCGTGACAGGGAGAAATCCATTTTAGGAATATTCCGGGAAAATATCAGAAAGTAATTATCTTATGAGAAAATTACACGTTGAAATGGAATATTTAATTAGTCAGGGTAGATTTTGCAGACTGTTTGAAGTCAACAGTACGCTAGCAACTATGGACGTAATACGTGGTCCTTACTATAGTCTTACTTATAGAATTTTAAACGCCACAGGACTCTGGCCTTATCTAAATATATCACAAAAAATTGTCAGAGGAACTATCTTTTTTGTCAGTTCGATCTCGTTAGTTCTACCAATGGTGAGAAATTAAAAGATATTCACAAATAGTAAGGATATCTAAGGAAGAAAAATAATTTTTATATAATTTTACTTTTGGTTATTATCAGCGGTTTGCAAAAATAAGTCGACTTTCGGACTTTAGTCGAAAGCTACACTAGGACTAAAAAATGAAGCGCGTTTTTTAAATTTTGCAAACAATAACCCCCTAACTTTCTTTTTTTTTTGTAAAAAGATACTAGGGAAGAGTGGGGCTAAGTCGACACTTTTTTCAAAAGTCGTTTCCTAATTTTTCTAAATTTTGCTTCATAACATATTAGGTATGGTTAGATCGAGAATGTAGTTGGCTACCAAACGTCACTGATGATTTTGAAATACGATATTTTGTTCATCAATTATTAGAAAAAAAGTAGAGATATGGACAATTTCTCGAGTGAAAAATCGTGGGGCTAAGCCGACACTGGGGCTAAGTCGACACTTGACTATAATGTTTGAAGAAAGAAGAGGACACATTTCAAAAATTTTTATAATTGTAAGTCAACTAAATTCTCGATCCAACAATACATAATATGTTGCTGAACAAAACTTTTTTACATTATCATTCTATAATGAGAAGGAATAAGTTTTATGTAAAATTGGACTTCGACGATTATCATCAAATCTTCACGTTTTGAGACCACCTGAATCAGAAAAACGATTTTTACAAACGTGTATGTCTGTCTGTATGAATGTCTGTATGTATGTCTGTATGTATGTCTGCATGTATGTTTGTGCATATGTATGTATGCATATCTGTCTGTATCCTGTAGGCACGATGACGTACTTAGTGTCGACTTAGCCCCACGCGCCCATTTTGTATACTTGGTATCCGAAGAACATTGAAAATCATCAAAAAATCAAAATTGAGCAACACATTCATGTTCAACATATTTTCATATAAGATGAATATACCTTGATTAGAGTGGACGATGATATAAAAAAAACACAATTTTCGACAAACGTCGGAAAAAACTTTTGACCTCCGAAGACACTTTTTATGTCGTAAAATGTGCCAGAATGTCACGAAACACTGTCGATAAAGGTAGGGCATTAGGGCCCACTTCCATGAAAAGAAAAACAATGTTCACACGGTTTATATTTTTCTTGGAACAAGGAATTGTCGACTTAGCCCCAATATTGCTCAGCCCCACTATCTACTCAGCCCCACTCTCCCCTACCATAAATTTTACTTTATTTGTAAAAAATTGTTTAGTGGTTCCACTAGGCCTTTTGATGTCTCAACATTAGATAAACGTTTATTTTTCAGCCTGCTGGCCTTAAAAAATTGACTTGCTTACACTTCCATTTTTTTACATAATTTTTTGAAAACTAACCCTTAAAACTAACATCCTTCCACACCTTATCTCTAACGCCGCTCGCTCTTATCGCATTGCCTTCCTCGCTTCGCCTCGCCTCGCACGCATGTCCCTACTTTCTTGCTGTGCCTCGCATTACCAAACTCTGCCTCCGCGGCTAATACCTAATACTTATCTACTATTTACAATATTTACATTTACTTATACTTACTTTCTCCTCTATTTACAATCTTTTCTTCTCCATTCCTCTTCCTCCTTCCTTCTCTTCTTCTCCAACTTATCCAAGACTCCCTTCACCCATGCTACTGCTCTTTTGTCCCCCCTTTCATGCATCAATACTTCCATGCTTATCCCACTCCTTTCCACCTCTACGCACTCCTCCAACCAGTGTTCCACTCTTGCCTCTCCCTTCCCACATAGTTCACACATCCTCTTTTCCCTGGCGAGCCAGAACCTCAACAAAAAATTTAATTATTATAGAACAAATCTTTTGCCTATTATGTCAGAAAAACAGATGTTTAGGGGACATTTCAGATAATTAATTGTAATGAAATTACAAATTTTCGTATTCAAAGCCCGATAATACCTTCAAATTTTGTTTAATAAAATTAAGATCTCATTCCTCACTGAATATCAAATACTTTTAAGTGGTGAAATAATTTTTGAGCGTCAAATTTTTATTTAAAACAAATATTAAAAACAAAGAAAATTCATTTTCAGGCTTGAATCAGCCCAGCAGGACCTATAAACAAGTTCTTTAAATAGAAGAAAAATGATGGCAGTATTTTTTCGCCAAAAGGAACAAATTTGGGGCGTAAAGTTTAGAAAATTCAAAATCACATCAAATCTTTTTTTTAATTTAACTACTTATTTGTGCAGTAGAGAAAATCTAGATTGCCAAAGATTTTAGTTTAAACAATTTTTGTTTAATAGTTAATCCCCTTTTTCTATTTTAGACAATTTTTGAGTCTCTAACAAGTGGAATCTACTCCCTTCGAAATTTTATTTGGATTCATACTCCTCCTAGTAATGTGTAATTACAAAATTTGTGATACGCTGAAGTAATAAGATGTGCTTTTTAGTCATTCCCGATAAAAACGGTAAAATCCGCGCGCGTTACATGGTAGCGTTTCGGGCTAGTAACCGGAGTGTCTGGGCTCGATTCCTACTGCCAGCATTTTTCGCAAAACTTTTTTTGAATTCTAATTATTTGTATTGCAATTTTTATTTTTGTTATTATTATTTTCATATGAGATAAAAATAAAATATATAAAAATAGTATCATAAGAATAAAATAAATATTCAAATATAAATGAAAAATAAAATGATATAAAAATAGAATATTTTCTATTATTATTATTATTATTATATTTATAGTTTGAAATTAAAGTATTAAGTGGTATTTTTGAACCATAAATTGCATAAGGAATTAGAATTTTTTAAGGATTTTGCGGCACTGACTTGTGCTTGAAATATTCGTTTCGGAAGTGTTAAAGGTTGGAAAAACAACTTTTTCATACAAAAAAAAATGGTAAAAAATTAATATTGTGGCTTCATTTACATAAATTTAATAGTTTATAATAGAAGAAAATTGAACTAGAAAAATTTACAAAAAATGCAGATGGCAGGAATAGAACCCAGACTTTCATCTTGCAAACTCAGAGCGCTGCCGCTTGATCTAATTGAGAGTTGAAAGACTCTCCCATTCCGTAGATTTTTTTAAGCTGGAAAATTCAAAATTTGAGGTGCCAATTAATTCCAACAGTTATTTTTCATGTTCATACACAAATTATTTTTTTTTTAACTATATTCCCAAAAAATTCCTACTCTGATTTTCTCTATAATTTCTGTTTTTTGTTCAAAATGCCACCATTTTACTATGTTATTCAATTTGTTATAGTCACAAAAATAAGCTTTTAAATTCTTTGATACAAAATAAATTATATATATATATATATATATATATATATATATATATATATATATATATCATATATTTTCCGTATCATGAAAATGATTAAATTAATCGAATTTATCGAGCACAGCGAAAAAAAATTTTGGGTGGCATCCGAAAAAAGCAAGAAAAATTTTTTAAACCGATTATTATGCAGTCGAATGAAGAATAACGAAAAATAAAATTCATTTTTAAATTTTCAAATAATAAAATTGCCTACAGATTTTAATATCTTACCGAATTTGAGAATTTTCGATAATAATTAATTACCGAAATAAAATTTGAAACATTATATGATATCCGACACTATAAAATTACTGACCGAGAAAAATTTCTGAATTATGAAATTCCTGTATCAGAAAAATTAAAAATTAGTTTGAATAATAAACAAAATAAAAACACATGTTCATCAAATTGCAGTATTTTATTTATTATTTTTCATTTATCAATTTCTCAATTGTTTAGACTCGGAAATAATCTTGTGTTGGTAATTTTATATGGTCGCCTATTTTATAATGTCCACAATTTTATTTCGGGAATTTTCAAATTCACGAATTTTAAGTTGTCGGCAATTTTCTAATTTCGAATTTTTTTTCATTTCGAATATTTTCCTCATCGGGAATTTTCCAGTCTCCGGAATTTCATGCTTCAATATTTTTCAGTCGTCTCTTTTAATATTTTCTTTTCGGTTTTTGGTTTAAATTTTTTTTCAAATCCTATTAATTAAAAAATTATGGCAAATTTGTTTTATGTACAGTTTTGATAGCAAAAAAATTGTTTGGAAATTTTTTCAATTCAAAATTTTTGAAAATTTGCAAAAAGCATGTTTCTTGAATTGAGTTATATGTGACACTCATTACTTTTCATTTCAAAATACGAATATTCTGACAATAATAGACCATTTCCTTTATTTATATTTTACTTTAAAAAATTGTATTTTAGTAATCCTCGAGGTAATAATTTATATTTGAAAATTTATTTTATTCTTATTATACTATTTTTATATATTTTTTTTATCTTATAAAAAAATGATAATCAATAAAATATAAATGTTTAATTGAATAACAAAATTAAAAATTAAAAAAAAAAAAAAACCTTTTCTGTTATTGAAGGTTGAATAAAACAATTTCTTAATATGAAAAATTGGTTAAAATTGTATATTTTGTGTTTATTTAAATGAATTTGATATTCAATTGCAATAAAAAAAAATGTTGAATTGCAATGGAAATTAACAACAAATGCCGGCAGCTGGAATCGAGTCCGGACTTTCTGGTTACAAACTTGGAGCGCTACCACCTGATCTAACCGTCAGTTGAAAAACTCTGCACTGTGAGCCGCAACCATCTTCAAAGTAAAAGTGGTTGAACTCAATGTTCCTTCACAGAAAGCATCTTTTTGATTTTTTTATGAATAGTTCAAAGGCAAATTTAAAATCTTGGAGAGACATACATATAAAAAAAATATATAAAAAAATGTTTCCAACTTTTTAAAAATTATGCGCAGTAATTTTTTAACTTACGAACGAGTGAGTGAGCGAGAGGAACGTATCCGCATCTTAACACACTTATACTATTACATAACCCATCCTTGCAAATCTTTACGCTTCTAGTCGAAGCGAATTCTGTTTACTTTTCCTTTAACTTCTCTACTTCCTCAATTTCGCCATTTTTTTCACATCCATTCTTTCATTCTTCCTCATTCGGTCCTCTAACCCCCTTTAACTCATTCATCCACTCCTCACCCAATCCATTCTCCGCTAGAATCTTTACCACATCTCTTTTCCAGCTTCCTTTATCTTCCATTCCTCTCCTACATCCTTCCCATACATGCTCCCGTGATTTCTGATCCCATTCACAGATTTTTCACTTCCCTTCTCTTTTTTTGCCCAATACATCCCTTCCCTTACCTCATTTCCCAATTTAGATCTTGCTATTCTGGTCCATCTTCTCTCTCCACATCCTTTTTACATTCTCATCTAGAGAAGGTATTAGATTTGTGTAAAATTTGACCCCCCCGGTTTTTGTCAAATGTCCACGTTTTGAGACCCCCTGAACCCAAAAAACAGGTTTTTACGAATGTGTCTGTCTGTCTGTCTGTCTGTATGTCTGTCTGTGAACACGATAACTTTCGAAAGAATTGACCGATTTGACTGGCCTTTGGTATACTCTTTTAGTCTCCTAAACGAAAGGTCAAGTTCGTTAGCCAGCCATTTTGGATGAAAATTCAAAAAGTGAGGGCATTTTGAAAATTTTTTGGACCGTTTTTTTTCAAAATTTGGAAATTATATGTACGGCTGCTTATAGTAATTGAAAATTCAAATATTTTATTCTTATGACATTTTTCGATAAAATGAAAATTTTCCGAGTTACAGCATTTTCAAAATCCAAAA
>CAKNYM010049860.1:140958-157258 GCA_932195095.1 Andricus curvator
GTTTTTATGTTCTCAATACTATTTCTAACGATTAAAACAATAAAATATAATAATAATTTAAACAATTTATTCTGACTGAAAATCTGACTTTTATTTCATAATGCGTCTTGATCTTTATTTACTAAAATAATTGCTCTGAAAAAATTCGACTATTACATTTATATTTCAAGAACTATGCTCCAAATAGACGAAATTAATAAATAAATATATATATATATATATTAAAAAAAAAAAAAAATAAATAAAGACTTATTGGCTCCTCGTTTAGAGGTGGGCCGGGAATGCGCAGATGGAAACATATGAACTCCTATGTAATACAACGCTGCTGAAGGCTGGTGACCTTCTCAGCATAAAACATCAACCAATTGCGACTCTTTCGGTTTCCATTCCTTGTCACCCCCCTTCCCCCCCGTGACAGAAGTTTTCGTGGGACTGACGTTAGAGCTGGACTCTCCACTATACGGTGAATCACTACTTGTCTTGGACATGATTTCAACTCGCAAAACAAATTTCGCGCATAAAGGTGGTAGTTGGGTGTACAATCTAAACATGAACAATACAAACAATAAAGTAGCCTCGGACTGGACTGAAACTTTGATTGACTAAATGCATACACACGGTAAACGTAAAGTTTGAGTTTCAGGCGATGAATGGAGACTGGGTGTTTGGAATGCTAGAGGAGTGAATGATCTTAAAGTAAGAGAACTACGAGAAACTATGAATGCTAGGAAACTAGATATTTTATGTGTACCTCAGACAAAGAAAAAGGGATGCGAAAGTAGAAACATAGAAAATGGGGTGTTGAAAAGCGGTTTTGAAATATGGTTAGGAGTAGATAGGGAATCACATGGTAGTCAAGGGGTCGGTTTGATTATGAATGAAAAAGCAAGATATATGTTCCAAAAACGACTTAAATACTTTTTTCTCCCCTTTTCAGATAGTTGGAAAAAAATCTTTCTGATTGTAGGATTTATTATAAAGATACGGAAATATACGCTAAAGTAAAGGAATTACCTTCTTCATTTTAAATCAAATACAACTTTAGTCATTTTTATCTGAAGAAGATTGAACATAACATATGGTCGTGGCGAACTTTTGGGTTTCTATTATACGATGAACAGAAACGAGCGTGAAGCGCGAGGTTCACATGATGATCAAACGAAATATCGAGCGCGAAGCGCGAGTGTCGTGATGAGAATGTGTTCCTTAAGGTCGATAGAACCTTAAGTAAATTAGTTCATCTTTTTATGTAAAACTGACATAATTAAACCAAAAGCAGGTCATAACGATGAAGCTTTAACAGAGTATTAGCCCGCGAAGCGTGCACTAGCGAGGACACGAAGTGTGAAAACCTAGACCTCAAATGTGTCCGAGCGCGCAGCGCGAGGTGAATACATTATCGAGCGCGAAGCGCGAGATAAACATATAATCGAGCGCGAAGCGCGAGATCCAACAGGTGCGCGCCCTAGGCGCGCTGAAACTTGCGAGCCGCGCGCGAAGCGCGCTATGAGAATGTGCCCGCGAAGCGGGCGGATTTTTTTAAATACTTTAGTAGTCCTTTATTTTTTATCATCTTATAACATTTATAATATTTTGGATCCTCAATCATTCTTTGTCTTTCTATTCATTGTCTTTTCCTGTCCCTTTCCTCTTATTCTTCATAGTTTACTCCAGTCCCCTCTCCTATATCTCTAGCACTGAAGAACTCCCTCCTTTATTCCCATCTCGTTAATTCTATCGCCCTCCCTCTCCTTTCTTCTACATTCTTTAACACCTTTGCGCTTCTTCTCTCACCCTATATCTAGGCGTCCTCCAGTCAATCTCTAGCGTCCACCTTATATACCTTCCTTGTAAACTCTTAATCTCCTTCCATTCCTAAAAACCACATTCTCCTTCTCCAATCTGTTTTTAACCTCCTTTTTTCCACTCCCCATATCTGTTCCATTACCCCTGCCTTCTCTAAAATCCTTTTTTTTATATGAGCTCAATGACCTCCATTTGTTGGTAAGGTATATACAAAATATTCAATCTCCTTTACTTCTTCTAACTTTTGTCCCTTCCATCTCCCTGTCTATTCTTTCTTTCTTCCCACTCTTTCTCAAAACCTCATCATCTTTATCTCTTTTACATTTAAAGCCTGAGATTAATATATTAAATAAAAGTAGCCTCAGAGGACATTCTTTCATTACTCCTTTACCCTGCTTTTTATCTTTCTACAACTTTCCGATACTCTCTTTATTGAACGCTCTCGTACCCCATTTTTCACGAACATTGATAATATTGCCCCTTCCTCCTGTTTAATCCGCTTATTTACCGGGTTATTCAGAACGTGTATGCTCTCCATCACCCCCATTCCTTCCCTAAACTTCTTTCTTCAACCTCTCCGATAAAACCGCTACATATACTTTATACACCGTTGGCATCAGCTTCTCCTCTATAATCTTTAACCTCTTCCCCTCCTTTGCCTTTCCTCACTATGGGTACCACTACTCCATCTTTCCATAACTCTGCCAGGCGCCTTTCCATCTTTTATTATTTCTGAAACTTTCACTGTTGCTTCCCTTGCTATGTCCTCTTCCCCATCTCTTCCCCTTACAACATGTAATCAGTGCACTGCACATCATTAACAATTGTATACAACAACATATTTGGTAATCATGTCTAGTTTTTTTTGCCAGAAAAAGAGCATATGCAGGAAGCCTTGGGAAAGATTTTGAGGGTTGGCCGGGATCAACCTACGATTTCTTGCGCTTAGGATTCTCGAAATCTATCCACTTCTCGTCGCCCGTCACAATCCGATGCAGGAACGTCTTTCTTTTTTGTCTGGGGAACAAGATTTCGCATGTGTTTTGGTCTTGCTCCATCTGCCTATCGGTCAATTCATTCGGCATCCATTTTCCGATCTTTTGAACCTTTTCCATGGCACGTAGACGCATGGAAATGGCTACTTGAGTAACACCCAATTGCTCGGCAAGCATTTTTTGCGATTGGATATCGTCCTCGTCCAAAAGAGCCTGCAATTGATGGTCCTCAACCTTCCTGGGCCGATTTTCACGCTTCTTGTTGCTCAGGTCAAAATTGCCGTTTTTACCGCCGAAATCAAACTCTGCACGTTGTTTCCGATAAAGTACTGTCAACATAGGCCTCCACAAGTATTCGATGCGATTTGGCAGCCGATTTCTTCAAATTGAAGCAGAAAAGCAGAGCTTCCCGCATATGCTCTTTTTCTGGCAAAAAAAACTAGACATGATTACCAAATATGTTGTTGTATACATTTGCTAATGATGTGCAGTGCACTGATTACATGTTGACAGATATCAAACTCATAAAAAAGAAGTATGACGTGTCCATGGTAGCTTCATAGGCTCACTAACGCCATCTATGAGCAAACAGCGGATTTAAGCTTATACACCTGGTATATATATATATATATATATATATATATATATATATATATATATATGTGTGTGTGTGTGTGTGTGTGTTTGTTTTGTAGAAATAGAATGGAAGTTCACTTATTTGAACAAAAGGCTCAATAATTCTTTAATTAAAAATTTACAACATTCAAATCTATTAAGAAGTAATAAACAGTAGTAAAGAGTCGAGTGCAAGCACGCTTTAATAACCTCAGTAAATTTTTTTTTTTTAATTTTATACAAACTTACTAATTGCTTTTTATAATACAATCCTAGTGGTTTGGTCTGTTCGAAGCTGTTGGTGACATTAATTTGGTGTTTGAATGCTTCCCACCTATAGTTATTATAACATTCGGCAGCGTAATGTTTATGAATTTCATAATAAATGCTAAAGAGGTAAGAAATAATTATTTATAATTATTAGAATAACTATTTTAAGAAACACCTTCATATAATCCTTGCTATCAGCTGAAAATGTTACTAGAAAAAATTGAGAAAGATTGGCTAATCTGGTCGAGTGAACCTGAATTTGAAATTTTAAAAAAATACGCCGCAGAAGCAAAAACATTTAGAGTAGCGTACAGTGGTAAATATAATGAAAAAAACATGATATACAACATAAAACATTATATAAGTATAAAAAAAGTTAACCATTTTAGATGTTAAGATTTTCGGAAACAAACAAAATTTCAAACTGCCTATAATTTTGTTTACTTTGAGGGTGAAACAAGAGGTTTAAAATATTTTTCAAATGGTGCTCATATTATTTTCCAATTTTTCGTTTTAAATTTGTATTTTTGAGACAAGACATTTGACCAGACATTTTGCGCACTTTTTTATTTATAATTTCTGAACAAAGTCATCTGAAATTTTTTTAATTTACTGAATGGTGCTTTTATGTAGGTACTTTACTGAGACATTTTATAAAAAGTTATTATTAAAACAAAAATTGGAAAATGACTGCGACTTGAAGTGGTGAACTTTTTTGCAATCATTTCCCAGGTAACACTACCTCTGACAATGACATACAAAAGGAACAGGTTAATAGTTTAAATTAGATTATTATGACGTTTCACAAATTTTTTGCCATCATTAATTTAGTCAATCAAAATTTCGAAATGAATCAATTTAGTTCATGATAAAATTTATTTCTGATTTCTTCTAAACATTATCGATAAAAACAAATTTCAATTGCAAATTTTGTTTTAATATTGGCAAATTATTTTGTTCCTAACATAACTGAAATATGACGAAGAAGAATCGGGAAGATTTTAAACTAATTTTCTTTATTTTGCAGGATTTAAAAAATTTTTAGGAAAACTTTATCAATAGATATTTTGAAGTTTGAGAAGTTTGGAAAAAATTAATAATGATTGAAATCTTGAGGAAATTCCAAAAAAAAAAAACACTAGAAAAGTTTTTAATGAATTTTTATTCTACAAAGGAATTTCGAGAGGAAATTAAAAAAGATTTCAAAAAATGTGGAATGATTTTCTAAAATTTCGAATAAGAAGGTCGATGATTTTGAAAAAAAGTTTTTCAATTCCGTAAAATAACGAAATCTTGCAAAGAATTCGATTAAGTTTAAAAGTATTTATAAATTTTAAAAAGATACAAAGATAAGTTTTCTCTTAAAAAGATTAAAAAGAATTTCAAACAAAATGTATATTTTCAAAGATATATACATTTTTTTTAAAGTTTTCAAGAATTATGAATGGTTTGTACAGAATAAAATAATTTTCTTAAAATGCCTGGGAAAATTTCAAATTATTCTTCATTTGGGAAAATTAATTTAAAAAAAAATAAAAAAATTTGCAGGCGTTTCAAGAGTTCCAAAATTGACGAAAAAGATCTGTGAGATTTCAGGGCAATTTGTTTACTTTTGAAACAGTTTACAAACATAATAATTTGAAATACATTTAGGATATTGATAAGTTTTTGTAAATTAAACAATATGTTAAAAGTGAAAATTTGCGAAAATTCATCAAATATTTTTTATGTCTTTTAAACTGCTACACGTCGTAATACCCTTCAGACTGAATTGATTGTTTTATAAAATTTTGTAAAATCCTGTAAAATAAAAATATTTTCTTTAAAATTTCCTGGATAATTGACCGACAAATCTGAAATTGTCAAAATTTTATTTGAATTTCCTTCAAAAATCTAGCAAAATTATATTAATATAAGTTGTAAACTAAATAAACCTGAACAATAAATAGTTATTCAAAGTTTTCATTTTGTATTGGCAATTATTCACTCATAAAAAAGTTTTCTTTTAAAATGCAACGTTTTAGTTGAAAATTAATCTCTGAATTAATCTTTTTGTATGAATTTAACTTTTTGGTATTGGAAATTAAAATATTTTTCAGTTGGAATATCAACTATGACATTTCTTTTTGAGAATTCAAATTCTCTGGTTGAAAATATAACGATATTGTTAAAAAATCGTATTTTTGGCAGAAAATTAATCTTCTTGTTTGAAAATTTAACATTTTGGTTGAAAATTAATCTGTTTTTGTTGAGGATTCAACGATTTTGTTAACAATTCGTCTTTTCAACGAATTTTTGATTTAAAATAAAAATATTTTTCAATTGAGATATCAACTATTACATTTGTTGTTGAAGATTCATCTTTTTTGAATGAAAATTAATTTGGTTAAAAATTAACTTTTTTGCTGAAATTTTGATTTGATATACCTGAAATGATAAAAAAACCTTTTTTTTCTCAAGAATTTAAGGAATATTATATTTGTATAACCCTAAAAACAAATAAACAAATAAATTTAGAATATGAATAGTCATTCGGAATTTTTATTTTATATCAACCTTTAAGTATGGACGTGATTTCATTTCTGCACTAAAATGGACCTGAGGTCTCACAAACCACTGTATATATTTATATATAATTAAATAAATAAAAAAAATTGAAAAAAATTGGAATGAATAAGAAATTATGTATTGTTATCAATTTTTATCATTAATATGGTAATCTTATACGCCAGTGGCGCGAGGGACCGATATATTAAAAGAATAGTGCGGTCTAGTAGACCGCACGTGCATGCATCCATACTAATTTGTCCCTTTTTTCTCAAATGAGGGGCAATAGTGACGTAAACTTCCTCTCGGAAAGCCGCGTTCAGCACATTTTGCGTTTTGAAAATCTTCAAACAAATCGAAACTGAAATATAAAATGTTGACGCTGCTGTGGACGTGCGGTCTCACGGACGCCTTTGAGTTTAAAAATAATATTACTCAACAATTACATGCAGGATCATAAATTGTACACTTATCTCGACGAAAGCACAACTATGAATAAACCTATTGATAACGGCAACCTCGGGAAGCTCGGGGGGGGGGGGGCACATATCATAACCATGGTGCGGTCTATCAGACCGCACGTCCATTCCTAAAGGTTCAACATTATTTTATAAATTATTTATTGTCTTGCAGTTAAACTTAATACTCTTGAGGTGTAAAACTAAGAATTCAAATAGAAGTTAATGAATTTATGTCTATAAAAATACACAAAACAATCATCAGAGTTTATACAAATATGACTTGGTAATAAAGAAACGGATTACTGATAGCTAAATCATAAATGATGGTCTTTTTCTGAAAAGAATTTGTTTCCTGTTATGGGAGATAAATGTCACTAATGATATTTTGCATCAGCTTCATTCGCTGATTAAGATTGGATTGTCAGATCACGGTGTTACCTGGGACCATATATTTAAATTTGTTATTTTACTCAAGTTTTCATTCATCTGTGATTTTTAACATTTTTTTCAGTAACTTTAATGAGTTTCTTGGCAGGTTTTATGGCCTTACCAGGTTTGCCGCAATTTTTAAATTGGGTAAAACCGTTGAACGAATCAAGGCCTAAAGAGTATATTTATGTTACTGAATATGGTGTTGACGATGAGGAATATTACACCCTAATATTTCTGCACAGTTACTTTTTCAGTTTCATTAATTTAATACTTGTTCTTAATGGGGATATGATATTCATGGCCTGCACCCAACATGTCTGCGGGGTTCTCGCAGCAATGGGGTAAAGATACAAATTTATTGAATTAAAAAAAAAAAACTGAAAATTAGGTTATCATGAGACTGAATCCTAATTGATGATATTCATATTATTCACAGATCTAAACTGCAAAATCTCGTCAACGAAAATCATTCACTAGAACCTGACAATAACTTTCAAATAAAAATTGATAATAAAATTATCTTCTGCATTAAGCAGCACCAGGAACTTATAGAGTTAGTATAAGGTTTCCAGAAAATAATATCTAATTTTTTTCATTACAACAAGTTTTAAAGTTATAACAACAGCATACTTGAGACTTTTTGTCGAAGTTTCGAGGGTAAAATGCTGTCCTCATGAGGAACTGAAAATTCAAATTCAAAAAATTCAAAGTAAAAAAATTAGGTCCTTAGTACCACATTATGTCGAAGTTGAAAGAAGTTATACTCTCAAAATTATCCTCCTGAGTTAGTTCTGTGCAAATCACTGTGGTTTTTGATGCGGTACATTTGAAAATGTTCAAATATAGTGCAGTTTATTAATGAAATATACAGGACACATTCAAAAATTAATAAACAAAATAGACGTAAAAATAATTTAATTTTGAAAGAGGAGACAGGACAAGCGTTCCGCTCCATGTTGATGGTTAATATCATGAACATCGATGGTTAACTTCTCTTTGCGTTTATTTTGTTCAATAATTTTGATATGTGTCCTTCATATTTTACTAATGGACTTCACTATATTTCAAAATGGTCAAATTTACAATATCAACAACTACAGTGACTACTTTGGATTTTTTACTTTGGATTTCCATTTCCTGTCGACAATAAAGGATCTTCTTAACAACATCGAGATCTTTTCTTCTGCTCTGAAGTATGTCATTCTTATGCCTTTTACACTTTTTATAATTTATTTTTTTCTCGGACACATAGCATCGCTTTCTAACATCTATCAATAATCATTTCTTAATAATTATATGCTCTCTTATCTATTGATGTTCTTATTAGTTTTTTAGGAAACATACATAAATGCTTTAGTTTCGTGTTCTTGGTGACAGTTTCACTTAATATGCTGATTATAAGTGTAACAGGAGTCCAGGTAAGTCGGAAACCTAAAATATTTTGAAACTTTTTCAAAATCGAAATATAAAATCATTGGTAAGATTATTATAAAAAATTTCAGACTGTCATGAACTTAGATCATCCGGAAGTTGCTTTTAGGTTTGCATCTTCAACGGCTGGACAAATGCTTCACCTTTTTTTCCTTACAATACCATGTCAACAAATGATTGATCACAGCCTGAGCATTTCGGATTCAGTGTGAGTGATAATTTATTCTTTTTATTTTATAATTTAAAAATTTTTGGAATGAACAACCAAATTTATAGTCCTAATGTTTATAAAATAATGGTCAGTTGTAAGTTCAATAGCAAGACATAATAAAACGTACTGAATGGTAAAAAATATCTGTAAAAATATGTATTGAGTAAGAAAATCTAATATGTTAAATTTTAGTTACAGACTGCACACTCTTCCCTCCATTCAACTCTTTCCCCTTTTTTAAAAAATTTCCTATTTTTCCCTGTTTTTTAAAAACTTCTCTTTTTTCCTCTTTTTCACGTTTTTTCGCTCAAATGCGAACTGAATCAGTAGAACCCAATATTAAAATCCAACTATCTTTGGTTGAAAGTCAAGTTCTTTTGGTTGAAAATTGAAATATTTTCTTGAAAATTCAACTATTTTGGTAGAAAATTTGTTCGTTTTGATAGAAAATTGATCTCTAATGGTAGAAAAGTTATATTTTTCAGTTGAAAATTCATCTTTCTTAGTTGCAAATAAAATATTTTGTTAAAAGTTCAACCAATTTCTAGAAAATTCGTCTTTTAGCTTAAAAATTCAACTACTTGCTTGAAAATTTAACTGTGTTGAAAATTATCTTTTTCGTTGGACCATTTCAGGTTGAAATGTCTTTCAAAAACTAGTCTTTTTGGCTCAACAAATAAAACAATTTGTTTGACAATGCAACTGTTTGAGGTTGAATTTTTGTCTTTTTTGTATACAAATTATTATACAAATTAGATAGAAATATACAATTTTTGGATTCAAAATTCATCTGTTTTGGTAAAAAAGTCATCGTTTTTCATTTGAGAATTTATTTTTCGTAGTTGGAAATGAACTCTTTGTTAAAAATTAAAATATCTTCTAAACAATGTTTTTTTTGCTTATAGATTAAACTATTTAATTAAGAATTTAACTGTTTGGTTATATATTCGTCTCTTTTGATTGAAATTTCCACGATTCGTTTGTAAGTGTAACTGAAATGCAACTTAAAAACTCAACTCTTTTGTTAAAAACTCATCTTTGGGTCAACATTTATCTCTGTTGGTTGAAAATTCAAGTACTTGGTGGAAAATTCATCTTTCTTAGTAGAGAATTATATTTTTTTTTTTTAAATTTACCTTTGGTTGTTTACCTTTTTAAAATTTTCAAACTTTTTAAAATAATTTTTTACCTTTATTTTTTCACCTTGAATTCAACTGTCTTTTGAAGAATTCATCTTCTTAGCTTAAAATTGGAAATATTTTTTTTTATTATGCTTCTGTTTGGTTGAAATGATATTTTTTGTTAAAAATTCAGCTTTTCAGGTTGATTATTAAACTGTCCTCTTAAAAATTAATATTTTTGGTTTGATAATTTAACTGTTCGGTTAACAATGCAACTGCTTGTGGTTGAATTTGAATCATTTTTGTTTGAAAATCTGATCATTTGGTTGAAAATTCGTCATGTGTTCTTGTTTTTTAATAGAAAATTGGTACTTTTGGCCTGAAAATTCATCTTTATTGTAGGAAAGTCATCATTTTCTATTAAAAATTCATCTTTGTTGGTCGCAAATTAACCTTTTTTTTTGAAATTTCTTATTCTAAACAATTCGTATTTTTTATTCAAAAATTCAGCTATTTGGTTGGCAATGCAAGTGGGTAAATTTTCATATATTTTGTATGAAAATTCAACCATTTGGTTCAACATTCATCTTTGTAGCTTCGAAATTCAACTATCTGGTAAAAATTTAATTATTTTGTTGAAAATTCGTCTTTTTAAATAAAAAATTAATCTTTTATGATAGAAAAGTCGTCATTTTTGGTTGATAATTCATCTCTCTTAGTTGAAAATAAATTTTTTCATTGAAAATTCAACTTCTTTCTTATAAATTGGTCTTTGTGTCTTGAATATTTAATTACTTGGTTGTTAGAGCAATTGCTTCTGGTTGAAAATGAACTTTTTTCAACTATTTGATCGTGAGTGCAAGTGTTTGCTGAAAATTAATTTTTTCTTGAAAATTCAACAATTTACTTCAAAATTATCTTTTACATTAAAAGTTTACCTTTTCAAATTGATAATTAAACTACTATCTGGAAAAATCACCTGGTTGGTTGAAAATTCGTCTTTTTAGGTCGAAAATTCAACTATTTGGTCTTTTTGGAAAGAAAATTAGTCCTTTGGATCGAAAATTCATTTTTTAGAGTAGTAAAATTACAATTTTTGGTTGAAAGTTCATCTTTCTGGGTTGAAAATTATAATTTTCTCAAATTTACCTTTTCCTAGGGTTACCATCCGTCCTGGTTTTTCGGGACATGTCCTCTTTTTTCGAGATCTGTCCTGGTGTCTTGGTTTTTTCTTGAAAATAGGCAAAATGTCCTGGTTTTTTACGAAACCAAGATTTTTGACAGCAAATATTTTATATTTTTATTTTTCTACAATCGCAGTTGTATGTTTCAGCATAATACTGAGATAATTAAATTATTAAATAACAATAATTACAATAATAGTACATTATTTATACCATTTCCCATACTTTTGTCAAGGATATCTGGTAAATTTTTGTCTTGATGACCTTTTTCTTTTTTTTTTTTAGGGATCGCTTGAAAATGTTTGACCGTCCTGGTTTTTCACCCGACCAAGATGGTAACCCTACTCTTCCGGTTGATGATTCAAGTGTCTTCAACGAAACTTATATTTTCGGCTTGAATATTCAAATATTTGGTTCAAAATGCAACAATTTTTTGTTAAAATTGAATCTTTTTTGTTTAAAAATTCGACCATTTGGTTGAAAAATTCAACTATTTGGTTATAAATTAAATCATTTTGTTAAAAAGTCATCTTTTCAGAACGCTTCAACTTTTTAATTTAAACTAAACTCTTTTGTTAAAAATTCGTCTCTGGATTGAAAATTCATCTCTTTTGGTTGAAAATCCAACTAATTGATTAAAAATTTATCGTTTGTAACTGGAAATAATATTTTTTATTAAAAATTACCTTTTTGGTTTAGTAATTCAACTTTCTTCTGATAAATTCATCTTTTTGGCTTGAATCTTCAAATATTTTCTTTGATATACAACTATTTTTTGTCAAGGTTGTATCCTCCTTATTAGCTGATCTTATAGGATGTCGACCTGGTGAGAAAATTAGAGATGTTATATTTTTTGGTACACTAGTCCAATTTTATCCTTTTGTTATACACGGCTCGCATAGAGCAGTCGACTTTTATTCATTCAGTAGGCAACCATATCCAAATAATAATAACTAGTAATTAGACCTGCGAGTAAGAGAGAGAGAAATAGTTACTCCGCGAAGTGACGTCAGCAAGCCGGCAGGGCGAGTGAAGACGAGAGTCGCGAGTAGAGCGCCCGAGAAACTCGACGCGCGCATCTCCCTCCATCGATTTTCTACCCTCTCCGCTCGAGTCCCACGCATCGCCCACCCAGCCTCTCAGTTAAAAGGGCGCGCACGGGCCCAGAACGAAAGAAGTGTTTGTGAGCTGGTAGCCAGAGCCCTCTTACTTAAACCCTCCAACTGGAAGCCAGCCAGAGGCGAATTGATGACGCAACGCCATCACCCTCTTGTGAGGACGAGCCTACTACTTTACAATAAAGAACTCCAACTATCTGGAAAATCTTGGTAAAATAAGCAACACAAATAAAAACTTAACCGAAATACAATTCTTTCTCTTATTATTTAACCTCTCCCCCCTCTTTCCTCCGCTAACGGGTTAGCTGGCATACCAGCCTGCCCGTTTCCGCAGAGACAGCTGGCATACCAGCCATTTCAGCCGACACACTGACTAACTTCATCCCTCTCCCACCCACTAACGAACTGAATCTCTGCCAATCAAATTATTTTCATGAGAAATGATACATCAGAGATAGATACATCACTCCCCCTTTCCACCTCCCTCGACATTTATCTTCTCACTCCCTCCTCTTGTAAACTCCAGATCACTCTTCCAACCCGCTATCTCTCTCTATCTTACGAGATAGACACATCACTCCCCCTTTCCACCTCCCTCGAAGTTTATCCCCTCACTCCCTCCTCCGGTGCTCTCCAGATCACTTTTCAATCCGCTATGTCTTCCTATTCTATGAGATAGACACATCACGCCCTCCTTTCACCCCCCTCTAAATCTATCTACCATACATCCCTTCTCTACAAAAAAAATGAAAACATTTCCTCTCACTCCCTCCTTTGGGTCCCCTACCTCTCCTGTCTCTTCTTATCTCATGAGATACCTCCTTCTCACCTCCTCTCCATAGATGAAAATCTATTATCCCTGACCAATATCCTTCTTATTACTTCCCACAAATATAACCCAAAAGTAAGGAGCATATCACTTTTTAGTTGAAAATTCAACTATTTCGATAGAAAATTAAACTTTTTGTATTAAAAATTCATCTTTTAGAATACAAATGTTATCTTAATAAGCTGAAAGTTCATTTTTCTTGTTTTAAAATAAACTTTCTTGGCTGAAAGTTAATTTTTTTGGTTAAAAATCAACTTTTTTGTTAAAAGTTCAACTGTCTACCAAAAAAATTGTCTATTTTGTTCAAAAATTCGTGCAATTGGTTTAAAATTCGTTTTTTTGGTTGAAAATTCAACTATTTTGTTGAACATGCGATATATTTTGACTCGAAATCTTAGGAATTCAAAGAATTTAATATTGCATTCAGTATGGTCAAGTCTATTGCTGCCAAAAACTATTTTTATTCGTATGACCAAAATATAATTTGAAAACCCGGAATTTTTTCCGACAATAAAATTTGCCACACTGGAATTTAAATTTAAAAAAAATTGTAGGTACACATCAACTTGGTACATGTTGCCTTCACGGTCTCGAAAATTGTTGCTGATGCTAATGAGGAGAAGTTCCGAACCATTTGAATTTATAGTTGCAAAATTATATACGTACTCTATGCAGAATTTCGGAGTGGTATTTATACATTATTACTATATCAATGTAATTTTTCTAATTATACAAATTGACTGATTATTTTTTTATCTTTTCCAGGTAATTAAGACTTCAATTTCATACTTTACTGTACTGGTTTCGGTACAATGAGGAAGGGATGGCTTCGATTATCACCAAATGTATTTAGAAATTAATTTTAATCGTTTCAATAAGATATATCGAAGCTATAGATAGTCAATATCAATAATATCATTATATCATTTATCATTATATTATAATGAATTTATTTAGTGATTCCAATTTCATTTGAAAAAAAAAATCTGAAATTGATAAGACGCTATTCAGTTATAGAACTAATCACGTTATGTAACGAAATACATATTTTGCAATAAAAAATACACATGAACATGAAATCATAAATATTTCTTTCATAAGACATATTTTTGTTATAAAAATATTAGAAAATAATTTTTCAAATTCATCTAAGATTCTCACGTTAATCTTTCTGAAATTTGAACAAAAGTTATTTTTTTCAGGATTGGCAGTGTTTAGCTCATTAAATTCAGGGTATTGGTATGGAATGTAAGGGAAAATAATTTGTTATTACTATTCATCAGGAATAGATGCTATTTAGCAATTATTAAAAAAAAAATATATAAACAAATTCACAGTTTCGATTTTTCAATTTTTCACGGACTCAACTAACAATGTATCCCCGACGACTTTTGACTAATTAACAAATTGATAGAAACTATTAATTATTTAAACAATTTTAATAACAAAATTCGGATTTTGCCTATTTTTCAACGAATAGGCTCAATTTTTTACGGAATGAACGAAAATTGTCTTTGCCATGACTCTTTGATATGATGCTTTGCAAATTTCTAAGAATTAGTAATTATTTAAACAATTTTCCTGAATAAATTCAGAGTTTGGCTATTTTTTAACGAATGAACCAAATTTCTTTCAGAAATGCACTGAGAATCTCTTTCCAAAGACTGTTTTCTATGATGGCTTGCAGATTCCCATGGAATATTTATTATTCAAACAATTTTTTATAATCAAATTCTGATTTTGGCTATTTGCAAGGAATAGCCTCAATTTTTACATAATTAACTAAGGATATCTTCCTGGTAATTCTTTTCGACGACACTTTGCAAATTTATTAAGCATTTAATTTGAATTAGTCATTAATTATTCAAAAAAATTTTATAAACAAGTTCAGATTTTGGCTGATTTTCAAGAAATAGGTTCAGTTTTTTACAGGATTAACTAAGACTATCTTTTCAATAACTTTCTTTTGCGACACTTTGCCAATTTAAAAATAATTTAATTTCATCATCTAGTATAAATTAATTATTTGAACCATTTTTATAAATAAGTTCAGATCTTGGCTATTTTTCAGGGAATAGGCTCAATTCTCTTCATGGAATTAACTAAGAATGTTTTACCGATGACTGTTTGATTACTTTGCAAATTTAGAAGAATTATCAATTATTAAAACAATTATCATAAACAAATTCAATTTTTTTCTATTTTTCAACAAATAGCCTCAATATTTTACGGAATGAACTAACAATGTCTTTGCGATGAATTATTAATTATTTAAACACTTTTTATGAAAAAATACCACAGTGAAGAGTCATCGGAAAGACATTATTACTAGTATTCCGTAAAAAAATTGAACGTGTGCGTTTGAGAAAATCCGAACTCTGATTTTTTTCATGAATATTATTTAAATGATCAACAAATGTGGTCTTTTCGAAAAGTAACATAGCCAAGAGTCATCGCAAAAACATTCTTAGCTGATTCTCAAACGAAAAATAAAGCATATGTGTTGAGAAGTAGCCAAACTCTGAATTATTTTATTATTATTGTTTAAATAATTAATAGTTATTGTAAAATTAAAGAATATCATAGCGCACAATCTCAGGAAAAAAATTCTTAGTCAATTCCGTAAAAAAATTGAGCCTATTCTTTAAAAAAGTTCAACTTTGCATTTTTTATGAATATTGTTTGAATAATCAATGATTCTTGTAAATTTGCAAAATATCATAGTAATGACGTACCGAAAAGACATTCTTAGTTGATTCGGTAAAAAAGTTAAGCCTATTCCTTGAAAAGTATCCACACTGTGAATTTGTTTATAAAAATTATTTTGAACAATTGAAAAATAGCATCTATTTTGAATCATTCAAAATTAAACATTAATTTATCTCGCATTAATACATGCATCCAATTCTATAGAATCTTCGAATATTTTATCTATCTCTATCTGCCGAGAAATCTTATACTTTCCCATCAAATTTTTCTCACTGAAACTCTATTTAATCTTAATTGCAAAAGACTTGTATTAAATCCTATTTTCCAGAATTATGAAATTTTTCAACTAATTCTATCTGTCGGAACATCTTATACTTTTCTCTTAATATTTTCCCATTGAAACTCTATTAATTCTTGATTGAAAAAGACTTGCACCAAATCCTATTTTCAGAATCTTGGAAGTTTTTGTCTAACTTTATTTATCGAGAAACCTTATACGTTTCTATCAACATTTTTTTTATTGGAACTCTATTAAGTCTTAATTGAAAAAGACTTGCATCAAATCCTATTT
>CAKNYM010049860.1:159268-181133 GCA_932195095.1 Andricus curvator
TAATTGTACAAGACTTGTATTAAATCCTATGTTTAAGAATCTTGAAAGTTTTCACCTATCTCTATCTGCCAAAAAATGTTATAATTTTCTATCAACATTTTCTCCATGAAACCCTATTAAACCTGAATCTCACAAAACTTGTATCAAATCCTATGCTTTAGAATCTTGGAAGTTTTTATCTAACTCTATTTGTCAAGAAATCTTATACCTTTCTAGCAACATTTTTTTATTGAAACTCATCAAATCTTATCCCCCACCAGAGTTGTATCGAAACCGATCTTTCAGAATTTTTGAAGTTTTTATCCAAATTCATCTGCGGATAAATCTTATACTTTCCTATCAACATTTTCCCATTGTTTCCATCAATATTTTTCCATTGAAACTCCATCTTACATAATCCCCTACCCGAGTTGTATCTACTCCTATGTTTCTCAATCCCGGAAACTTCTATTGAATTCTATCCGTTGTCAAATCTTATACTTTTTCTATCAACAGTTTTCTTATTGAAACTCTATCCAAACTTATCCGCACCAGACTTGTATCGAATTCTATTTTCTAGACCCTGACAGTTTTCTATCGAATTCTACTTTTCGAGAAATCTTATACTTTCATGATAATTATTAAATACATAAATTATTGAAATTTTATTAAATCTTATACAATGAGAACATTTCTATAGGAAAAAGTATAAGATTTTACGATGGATAGCGTTGGAGAAAACATTCCGAAATTTTAATATGATGAAAAATAAGTATAAGATTTCCAGATGGATAGAGTTCGGACAAAATGTCTATCAAAAGTGCTGATAGTTTTTGATTCGTGAAATTCGTTCGATTGAATTATATACGATTTTAGATCTGGATAGAGAATCTATCACGTTTTAACATTTTTTATTTTTAGTTTTTATTCACCCTATATCAAAAGTTCAAATTAATTTCATTCAAAGAAACATGTTTCTGAGTATTAATTTCAAACTTAGAATGTAAAAGGGTAAGATTTTCCAAGATACCTGCAATAAATTATCTACAGTAATAATTTAAAATTTGTCTTTAGTGTTGAGGACAATTGTAGACATTTATGTTTGAATATTTTATTGGATTTTCCAGAATCTACGATTTCAAATCCATTGTGCTATTATTATCCTATAAGAAATCGTCACGCAATAGGGGATGTCTCTTCAAACTATTAATTATATCGATCATGAATGTAACTTTAGGTCATTGCTTTCGCCAAACTTATACATTTTTATAATTCATCATAATTATATAATAAGTAAAACTAATATATCATGTTCAAACATTTATCTCTAAAATCAATAGTAAATAATTAAAATCCAAAACACTCTTTTCGTTATTTTAAAAATTCTCTGCCTTTAGAAGGAATTTTGTTAAATTACAGATTATTAAAATTGAGGGATCGGATTCTATAACCGCTGATAAATTTTTCTTGTTGAACCCCCACGCTGTGGAAAAACCATTTTTTTACAAAAATTGACCAGCAGTAAAATTCTTAAAGGATTTTTATGTTTTTTCAGAAATGACCATAAGTCTTCCAGGTATAACGAGTGATTGCAAATATTTCACTCTGACTGGATAAAAAATTTGTGATATAACAAAAAAGTTTTAAACTATTTTTTTCCTAAATTTTCAATGATACCATTTCTTTCAAGATTTGCAAATTTATTTAAAAAGGTAAAAATAATTTTCAGCGGTTCAGAGTAAGAAAAAGAATTGTTTATATGTTTATAAACAAGCTATTAACCAAAAGTAATTTTTTTTTTTGATTCGCAATGATTAGCTTTTTTAAATTCAAAATTTTTGTATGAAATATAACATATGATAATTTGCGCTAAGAATATCTGCTGTTGACCAATTATTCAAACAAATTTTATAAACAAATTCACACTTTAACCATTTTTTCATGAATAGGCATTTTTTTTGCGGAATCAACTCGCAATGCTTCGCCAAAGACTCAATGGTGTTATATTTTTCATAACGACAATAAATGTTAAATATATAAACAATTTTTAGGAACAAATTTTTTTCTAGGAACATAAAAGTTTCTAAAAATGTATTTCTAGGACCTTTTTGCTATCATATTTTTCGTAGTGACAAAAACTGTTAATAATATAAACAATTTTTATAAACGAATGCACATTTTCAAAAAATTTTAATAAATAAGCTTCATTTTTTTTTTGCGGAATCACTTTAAATGTTTTGCTAAAGACTATTTTCTGTCACTTTTTTTTATCATGACAATAGTTGTTGATTATATAAACAATTTTTACAAAAAAAAAGAACATTTTGACAAATTTTTTATTTGTAGGCTTCATTTTTTTTGGAATCAACTAGAAATGTTTTCACAGGTATTTCTTGCAATCATATTATTCATAATAAAAAAACTGTTAATTATATTTTAAAAATTTATAAACAAATGCACATTTTCACCATTTTTTCATGAATAGACTTAATTTTCGCTAAGATAATTAATAGCTTCTATCAATTTGAAATTTACAACAGCAAGCAGTCTTTGACAAGACATTTCAAGTTGATTTCCGCATTTTAAAAAATTTAAATCAAAAACGACGAATTTTCAATAATACAGTTAAATTTTCGACCAAAATATGCGATTTTTGGAGAAAATAGTGAAATTTTTTACAAAATAATTAAATTTCAACCGAATAGTTGAATTTTTAAACAAACTATTAAATTTTCAACCTACAAACATGAATTTTCAACCAAATGGTCGAATTTTCAAACCAAAAAGATTAAACTTTAACCAGAAACCATTACATTTTTAACTTAATAATTCAATTTTTTTTTAAGTCAATATAATTTTCAACAGCCACAAAATGTTTTCAATTCAAAAGGACGATTTTTCCGTCTAAATAGTGGAATTTTTAACAAACAATTTGAATTTTCAGCAAAATAGTGAAATTTTTAACGAAAGACACAATTTTTCAACAGAATGAATAAACTTTCAAGAAAAAATATATATAATAGTTAAATAGCAAATAGTTAAATATTTGACCGAAAAAGATCAATTTTCAATGAAAAATGGAAAAATTAAATTTTCAGTAAATGAAATTAATTACCAATTCAAAGAAAAGAAATGTTCAAAAAAAATTCGAGTTTGCAAACAGTTGAATTTTCAACTCGAAAATATGAATTTGCAACAAAATAGTTAAATTTTCAACTAAAGAGATGAACCTTCAACCAAAGAAATAAATCTTCAATTAAGTAGTTCATCTTTTACCCAAGTAGATGAATTCTCAATCAGAAAAGATCAATTCTCAACAAAATAGCTGAACTTTCAACCAAAGAGATAAATTACCATTTTAAATGATAAATCTTCAATTGGAATAGTAAACTTTTCAGTTGAAAAAAAATGATTTTTCAACCAAAGAAAAGATTTTCCAACTAAAATGATGAATCTTCAACAACAACAAATTATTTTTTAACAACGTCGTTCAACCTTCAACCAAGTAGATTAATTTGTAATAAAAAAAGATTAACTTTCAACGAATAATGTAATAGAAATTATAAAATAACTAAATGTATTAGAAAATTAATTTCCAATCATACAGTTGCATTTTTAACCAAAGAGATAAAATAGTCACCAAAAAGATTAATATTCTGCCACAAAAGACAATATTTCAACAAAAACTGAAACTAACACTTTTAATAAGCTCAGGTTTTCTCAAGTTAAGCTACTAACATCTTTAGCTTTCTTGAAAGGGTGTAGGGACAATAACATCGTCCCAAAATTCTTACAGTTGAGAAGCCATTTGGAAACATCTAAATCCAAATCAATTCTACATAAAACAAGTTTGCATCACTTGAAAGAAAGAATACAACATACCAAATTTGTCGTGCACACTACCTTCAAAAAACTATTAAAACTTCACCTTTTCCTATCAAACACTCTAAGATTTTACATTTGGTCTACATTGGACAGCATATCATTCGACCAATCCCAACGGATTAGAGATTTTTACACTTAATAACAAAAAATAAAATTTAGACATTCCTTCCAGTAAGGCACGCACCATGAACTAACACAGTAAAAAACATCTCTAACCATCCTCTCAGCAATGAAATGATTTCCGCCATATCTGAAAGACATAATTTTGCAGAAGCTCCTGCAAAATCCCGAATGAAAAAATCATCAGTAATTTGGAATCCACAACATATACCCTTCCACCCGAAAAAGCGAATGACATACGGCGTAGGACGGCCAACATCTTACGCTAAGACCAACTTCCGTGCTCAAACTTAACAAAACAAAAAAAAACAGCAATTAAGAAACTCAATTAGAATAAAGACATCATAGTATTATCCGCAGACAAAGGCAACGCAACAATAATAATGAATAAAGAAGACTATAACAACAAAATCATGGACCTTCTTACTGACGATACATATGACAAACTTAAAAAAGATCCCACAAAAGCAATATTCAGCAAAACAAAAACCCTTCTAATAGACTCAAAACTTGACAGCGAAACAATATCTCAAATGAAACCTACTAATCCCATCTCTCCAAAACTTTACGGACTCCCAAAAATTCACAAAAACACCTAGCACGCTTTCTCGCCAAAAAACTGAATCCTTTGTCATGAAACTCTATCACACACGTCCAAAACTCTTTTGACTTCATCAGAAAGATACAACAGATTCACATTCAACCCCGAAACAACCTAGTGAGCTTCGACGTAGTATCTCTCTTTACAAAAGTAACAATCTCTGATACAATCGATATTATTAAATCCTTTGCAAACTTCCCCTCCAATCTCACACCTTTGATAGAACACTGTCTCACTAATACCTACTTCTCTTTCAATAACCAATTCTACGAAAAAACCTCAGGAGCAGCAATGGGATCTTCAATCTCACCTGTCATAGCCAACATCTTGATGGAAAATCGAGAAACTAAAATCTTTAACAAATCCAAGCAAACAGATACCTACATGCCTCCTCCCACCACCACCCATCCCAAAAGCAATCGGTTATCAACTCCCTTGTATACAGAGCTCTCTCCATAACAGATAAAGATAACTTACAAAATGAACGACAAAATGATAAACAAATCCTGATACAAAACGATTAAACAAACAAATTAATAAAGCAATAAGAAAATACATTTAAAAAAACAAGTCAATACTACCTACTATTAGGACAACTTCTAAACAACCCTAAAGATAAAAAGGCACTTTTCAGTGATCCGGGAGTATATAAAATCCCTTCTTCTTGTGGCAAAGTCTATATTGGAGAAACCGGGAGAGCGGTAAGCCAACGTGTGAAGGAACATGAGAGTAAAGTCAGGCTAAAACATTTCACGTAATCAGCACTAGCTGAGCATCATATGAAAACAGGATATAGCATTTTATTTGACAAAATAACCGTAATCGCAGGAACGTACAATATTTGTCCAAGAAAACATAGAGAAGCAATCGAAATCTTAAAACACCCTAATAACATCAATAGGAATAATGGATATAATACCGATCCGCTTTGGCTTCCCGCGTATTTAAAAAAAAGACTTGATTGGCCGATCAGGTTCGAACAGTCCCCACAATGGGGCGCTCTGGCCAATCACAGGCACCATAGAGAAATTTATCGAAATTAATCTTCTTAAGTTGAAAATTCGAATATTCGGCTTACAATTCCTATATTATATTGGAAATATGAATTTTGTGGTAGAATATTTAATCTTCTTGGTCATTAATTTATCTTTTTTGTTGGAAATTCCTTTTGAAGTTTAAATATTTGGTTGAGAAGTCATGTACTTTGTTAAAAATTCATCTATTTTGCTAGAAAATTCATCTCGTCGGTTGAAAATTGATCTTTTTGGTTGAAAATTAGTTTTTTTTTTATTTAGAATTAAATCTTTCTACTGAAAATTTATATTTAATTTCTTTTGCTTAAAATTTAACTATTCTGTTGAAAATTCGTTTCTTTCATGGTTGAAAATTTATTTTACTAACTGAGAATTTAACTATTTTATTTTTGGTAGATATTGATCTTTTTAGTTGGAAATTCATGTATTTTGTTAAAAATTTAAGGTTATTTTTAGTTGATGATTCATAATTTTAGTTGAATATTCAGTTCAACTATTCCATTTTTTGTGGAAAATATACCCTTTTTGATAGAATGAAATCTTTTTCGTGAAAAAATTATCTGTTTCGCAGAAAATTTAACTATTCTGGTTTTTGTTAAGAATTAATTTCTTGGGTTGCAAAAAAAAAATATATTTAGTTGAAATTTTTTTTTTTATAGAAAATTTATCTTAAGGCTTGAAAATTCCCCACTTGGTCAAAAAAAACTATTCTATTTTTGTTTGTAAATTTATCTTTTTTAGTTAAAAATTTATATATTTTATTGAAACTGTATATCTTTGGTAGAAAACTAATCTTTTGGGTTAAAAATTGAATTATTTTGTTGAGAATTTATTTTTTTGTTTGGTAATTGATTGTTTTAAATGAAAATTTAATTTTTCTAATTTTGGTTAAAACAATTTTTTTTTGTTGATGAAGAAAAAAACTATTTTGTTGAAAATTCGTTTTTTTTGGTTGAACATTCATGTTCTTATTTTTTAAATGAGTCTTTTTTAATAGAAAATGAATCTTTTGGATTGAAAATTCCACTAACTATTTGGTAAAAATTCATATTTTTGGTTGCAGATCCATTGTAATAGTTAAAAATTCATTTCTTTGGTTGGAAATTTATCTTTTTGTCTGAAAAACACAAATAAAAAGTGTTTCAAATATATTTAGGAACACCTTTTTTTCATTATCATTATTTATCTTCTAGGTGTTCTTGGTTTTATACCTAGGAGAATTTAGAAATTGGGATATTTCAGCAACCCTGATTGAGGCACTGTTTGATGCCAATGATATGTTTTCTAAGACTTTGACTTCTTTTATAATTTAAATTTAGCGCCCTTTCCAATTTGAAGCGATACATTTTCCTGCGAAATTTAAATAATGTAATTATTAATAATACTGATAGAGAATACGATTGCTTAAATTCTCATTTAAAATGCTCATCAAATTCTCAAAGCACATAAGGGTCTGGAGCATATATATTGGGACAGTGCCGTACCTATAAAAAAATCCAAGATCCAAAGATGGCTTGGTTGGGAAATCAGGAAATTTCTCCACTTCTCATCCCCTCCTACCACTGAGTTCCTCCACCCCTAATCCAACTTAACTTCTTCATTTAAAAATTCAAGGAGTTATTCGGCTCATACATGAGTAAATTATACAAATAACTATTTCGCGTTCAACAATTTTATTCAAACAATAGAATAATACAATTTCTACATTATTTTAAATACTTCTCAGAATATATTTTATCATTAAAATTTATCTGTTTTTTCAACGAAACGATATTTTCCTTTCTTCTTATATATTAGCGAAATATCATGAAAATCATGAAAAACCAGGACATGGCACCCAAGTCAGTGAAGCAAGACAGCCATAAAAAAGCAGGGCATGTCGGGATAAATCAGTACATCTAATCACCCTGATTGAATTTACATTAGGTTCACTGTAAAAACAGAACTTTAAATATTTTGATATCCTAATTAAAGCGTGCATTTCGATTGGTTCTCGGAAATCGAGCTAAATGGGCCTGCAAGTCTGTTCTAGGTGTTGAAATTACTTCCCATTTCGAAGCATAGATTAAATGGGTTTTCGGTATTGTTATAAAAATATGGTTAGGATAATCAAGAGCTGTATGTGGAATCCTAATGTCCCATTCTACGAAATTTTTAGCTACATACTTAAAGCCTCGATCTAATTGTATAAAAGCTATGTCTGGAAAATGCTCACTAGGATTGTGATTTGGTTTTATAGCAAGACCTTTGAATTCAGTTTTTAAAACATAATGTTCAGGTTCTGGCATAGGTATAAACGCATCATACTCGGCGAAAGGAGGACTATCTTCAGGTGTTAGCTCGGGTCTCAGCCAGCGTATGATTCCATCGTCCGAATACCGTACCCATTCGAGGTCTACTGCATAAACAGTGCCATCCTTCATTTCGACAACAAAGCCGAATTCAGGTATGATTGGAAATACTCCACGTCTACCTAATTTTGTAGGAAAAAAATTGACATTTATAAAGTTTTTGTATCCTAATGTCTTAAACATTTAAGAGTTTTGTTCAATCAGTAATAAACAAAGAATGACTTATGTATTTGGGTTGTCCGAAAAAGGCATATAAATATTTAAATATTTGAAGAAATGGTTTACTTCTTCAGACTAACGATAGGTGTTGATTTCCTTTTCATGTATATGCTGCAAAAACTATGAACTTTGCTTCCTCATTATGATTAATTAGCAAATATACTTGCTTCCTCATCAAGAAAGTCAAAATAAAAATATATAAATAGGTAAATTAAAATGTCTAGAAGCTAGAATTCTTCTTTATTCGTGCAGAAATTTTTAATTATGTTGATGAAATTTTTTTTTGTTTGAAACAAATTTTTCAAATTATATAAATGTCCGTGAGCAGCGTACTCTTCAATAGAATATATCAATATTATAGGTTAATAGATTTATCTCGAATCATGGAGTATTCTTCTTTCTCGCATCAATTTTGACCATAACTTCCCTACTCTTCAATGAAATGTATTTTTAACTATGAAATGTTGTAGGCCCCGGAAGCTACGATCATGGTTCCTTAAAGGAACCAAATTCGACGCAAATGGAACATTGTTCCTTGGAGTCAGGTCTCTAGCCACGAATGACCTTACGCGGCAGACGGGACAGTTGGAGATGAAGGTTTCACCTCTGGATACTTTTTTAGAGCTGACAATCTTTGTAGAATGTTATGAGGAACAGTGTTGACGGACCAGATGAAGTGATCCCAGAAGAACAGCCTTTTGCATCCGGTTCGCGATGGAATGAGCCTGACGCAGGCCAGCCGGAATCTTGTAGAGTTGGCTAAGAAATGAAGCTTTCATACCTCCAAGACAGCCGATTATGAGAACTACAAGACAAACGAAAGTGCTTGATATTTCGCCCGCTCTTCTTCCTCCTTTGCCACGATATTACCATCGGTTGGTGCCGAGAATTCAGTCACGTAAATTACCTTGGTGTTTAGATCTTGGAGGACAATATCGGGCTTCACAGCACTGATAAATTGAGTGGTGGAGAATAAGAAATTCCAGTAGATCTTACACTGATCATTCTCCATAACAAACTCGAGTTCCCCCCGGGCGTATAGCAAGACGGGCAATAGATCAACACCATAGAAGTGTCTAAGATGGTAATATAACACTTTTAGAGCCACATTGTGTCTCTCCATGTACCCGTAGCGTGCATATTGTAAGCATCCACTGACAGGAGCTGCGCAGCCAGCATGGATGCCATGGAGAAATCCAGACATGTAAATTTCCGACAATGGAAATTCCATACATGCATTGTTCGTTTTCGATTTCTTTTTTCGGCAATGGTATCGGCGATACCTTGTTTCGTGTACCCTTCACGCCCTTCACTAAGTACCTGACCTTTGCTGAGGAATTTAAACTTCCAAGATTGCATGGGTCGTTACCATGGATTTGTAAAATTGTGGTGTTTATAGTTCTGAATTTATTGTTCTCGAGTTGTCGCTCAACCGGGTGTCCACGCCGAGCCCGTCAGTCTGGGCGCGGGATTTTCTCCTATGGTTAATGTTATTTCCACTTATTTCGGTTACTTTGACAATGTGCCTGCGTCAGCAATAGAGACACAATTGAGCCAGAGTCCTCAGTTTGAGATTGCATTTTGCACTGAGAACATGTCTTTTAAAATCAAAATGGTTAAACGTTAACGAAGTGATTATCAATCACGAATGTTAGCAAAAGAGTAGAAGTTGGAGGAGAAAGAAGTGATAAAAAAACCTGGCATTTAGAGAATATTTTTTTTTGCGCAAGAAAGATGATAGCTTTAGCTCTTGTTATATTAGTGAGAATAAAAATTGTGATTTCCAAAATAGGAGTGAAAACGTAAACACTCAAAAGAAGAACGAAATATACTGTGATGCAGAAAACCGTAAGATTACTGAGTTTTATAATAATATATTGGTTCGTATATTGACTTAATGCGAGAATAAATCGGCTGGATTTTGTATTTTTCAGAAGGAAATTTTTTTTTATTTGATTTTCAAAACCTTTCCTTTTCGCAATTTTTACGATATTAAGGTTTTTCTTGTTTCAGTTTGTCAAATTTGTTTCACTCTTACGAAACCGATGAGACAAGTGAAGAAAGAATACAAAATGGTACAGCTGTTTCGATTTAAAAAAAAATAAAAATACAAAATTTTGTGAAAACAGTTACCTCTTTTTTCATTGAAATTTTTAGGAGTGATAGAAAATATACAGTCAACTTGTCATAAACTTTAAATTAAGGGTGTATTTATATTTTGGGAGGCACAAAATTCTATTTTTTCTTACTTTTCTCGCATTTATTGTATTTTACTGTTATTTTTTACTTCAAGTCAGTAAAATCTATTGTAGAATGACCCATTGGATTTTATAATAATAATTTCTTTAAAAATAAAAAAACAACATTGAATTGTTTCCACATCATCTGGAAGTGGAAGTTCAGACTTCAATTAATTTTAGGTGATACCTGAGAACATTTTCAATTCTTCTTTTCACGAATTGTAATTAATTAGAAAATGCTTATTTTTGTTGAAAATGATCAATACATTTTTTACCTCAAATAACCAAAGTTGACTTCTAACTCGCTTTTACTCACGGATTAAGTACAAATAAATCGAGAAAGGATAAAGTTGCTTTTTTTATCTTCAAATTGTCCGAGTGAACATATTTTTTGAAAAAAATGTTATTACTCACCTCTAATAGTTTTTTAAAATTTATATCAATGATAATCAAAAGCCATATCTTGATCATATGAAGATGAATTTAGAAATAATTTAATTTTTTTAAATATGAACGATGAACTAACGTGTTACTAAGAAAAAATTTGATATACCATCGTGAAAGGGATCCTCTATAAAAATGCACATTTGAGCAGAAGACGTTCCCATACTCAAAACGTGGCTTAGTCGGACAAATAATGTTTGGTTACATCACGACATAATTAACGAAATGATTAACATGATCGCCAATGAAGTAGAGCGACAGTATGTACCTATTTTGCTTTAACTCTTGATGAAACTTCGGATGTTTCCAGATTAGAACAAGTCTCAATTTGCATTAGAATCGTAACCGATGATTTGTCAATTAGAGACATTTTTATGGGTTCATACGAAACGGACAGAACAAAATCAGAAAAGCTTGCTAATATTGTAACTGGCATCCTCCTTCGATATGTCCTGAATATTAAAAACGTAAGAGGTCAATGCTAGGACGGGGCTAAAAGTGTGAGTGGCTGGTTATCTGGTCTACAAGCTCGCATAAAAGAAGTAGAATCTAGAGCTCTTTTTGTGCACTGCAATCCACATAATTTGAACCTCGTTGTGCAAGATTGAATGGAAGACGTACAATGTGCTCGAATTTTCATCGGCATGACAAAGGACATGATGAATTTTATACGTGATTCTCCAAAGAGACCTGCTTGGTTCCGGCACTTGCAATCTACAGAAAGCTTTCAATTATCTCAATTTTGTCCAACAAGGTGATTTCAGAAATAATAATTATTATATGAATTTATTAATGTATTAAATTGCTCTATGGCCTCAATAATGATTTTCCTTTATTTTTCAGGAGGTGGCTGAGAATGAAGTCTCTCCTGACAATTTATGACGAAGGCAATTCTGCATCTGCCATGAATTTCTTCAAGGAGATGATTGCAGACCGTACAGTAGACTCCTCAGCATAGGCTAAGGCAGCAGGGTTCCTCAAACAACTCCAGAGTTTTGAGTTCTACTTTTTGCTTCCTGAAATGATTGAAATCTTCCACAGAATCAAAGTACTGAATAAGAATTTGAAAAAATCTGACCTCAGTATAAATGAATCTCACAAAAAATTCGAAGCATTCCAAGTATTCCAAGATATGTATATGTTCCTCCATTATCAAGATGTTGAATAGTATTTCCGCCTATGAGTTGAACATCCTGATCGTCACGCGATGATGTAGTTTCTAGTCTTCCTTAGTGTAGGTGGACGCAGGAACACTTGTTATTATAGGACAGTCGACTCTAGTATTGAATGTCGATACGAGATGATCGTCTATCTCGTTTTATTTTGTTCGAAATACGAGCATTTTTCGAACCAAGTTACTCGGATATTCTTTTGTCATTTTCCGTCTCATATCGTCTCAAAATTTGAATGTTTGCTCGATGTAAGTGACAGCTGTGTCAGTGGCAAAATGACAGCGAATGTCTGTGTTGAAAATCAAAAGAGATCTTCAGAAGAGTCTGAAGAGATAGAGCAGAATGAAACTCAAGAGGAAAACGAGCGGACTACAAAGGAAATTAAATATAATAACTAATATAAATAAATAAATAATTGTTCAAATTCGAGAAAATTTAATTATTTTAATATTAACCTTAACCAACTTAAATCTTAACCCATGTAGTTATTGAATGTGATATATTTTGCTAATTAACGTTTATAATTTCAATTATAGTGGAATTGCTCAAGACGATACAGTATTTCGACCAAAACGGAGGAAGCATAATGGCAAGCCGCTCCGAGATTCATTTGAGTTTAATTTGGATAAGGACAAGTTCAAATGGGGGAAATGTAAGTTGTGCCTTTTAAAAGATCCCCCCATAATAAAAACTATCAAAATAACAGGCGGTAATATTACCGGTATAAAGCGTCATCTGCATAAAGAACACCTGAACGAATTCAAAGAAACTTATCCATCAGTGGACACATCTCAACCAGTAATTAAAAAATTTTATAATTCATTTTACGATTTATGCCATTACAACGTTTTGATAACCAAACCTAGGTTTTATAATATCCCAAGCAAACCAGATACCCCACCTTTGGTTTTTTTATCTACTGATAACACAACAATTATATTTTTATACATCTTTTGTTAGTCTTTTTAAAGTTCAGATTTTTATTATTTATATTGCTTTAGAAAATTTTTGATTTGAACTAAAACTTTCCCAAGTATGAAACAAAAATATCTACTAAATAAAGCTAAGTTTAAAATGCAAACGTATTATTATAAATTGGACAATTTATGTAAAAGAAAAAAATTTAAAAGCAGCTATTTTTCCACAACTCTGAAATACGAATTTTGTAACTTACTTTGTCTTCGCCTGAACTCATAATATATAATATTTTATAATTAATACACATAATGTTCCTATTGGCTTTTCAACAAGAAGAATTTAACGACAAACTGGTAGATTGGGTAGCAAACAAATATTTATCTCTGCACTTGTTTGATGATAAAGACACTCAAGATTTCTTTCACTATCATAATCCGGCCGCTGAAGTTCCAATGCGAAACAGAATGGCATCTATGGTTCAAAAAAGATTTGAGAAAATGAAAGGAGCTGTAATGGCAATTTAAAAATTTTTAATGGCATTCCCTTGTAGTGGACTTTGTGGCTTCTCATGGTCAACATAGTGGTAAAGACATTGCCAAATCCTTCTATAAAACTGTAGAAGATATTCAAATAACACTGAAAGTACTCGGAATAACGACAGACAACACTAACGCAAATTCAAAGTTCATGGTGGAATTTTCTTACTTGATGACCTTTGATTACAAAAATCAACACTTTCAATGTTATCCACAGATTCTTAACATATCAGTGCAAGGAATGTTGAAAGTATTGGGACTGGATAGATACTATTTGCGACGAAGATAATAAAGGACATCAAGAAGACACTGGAATCTGGAATGAAAACCAAGAACTGCAGAATTATGATGGCGAAGCCAGTAAAATTTTGACCAACTTTGAAGCCAGTCCTTTTTTATCACCATTTTCGAAACTACGAAACTTGTTTAAACTCCTCAAAAACTCGGAGCAGTGGAGAAACAAGCTTCAAAATAGTTGCGACGTTTGTGCCATCAAAATGTGGTCGCCAAACATCGACGTTTCAACCACGTGGTAGTCGACATGTGACATGGTTTGTTTGGGGACACGAATGCAACAACCAATTATTTTGCTTTGTCAAAATAACATGGCGCTAAGAAAACTGACCATCTCCGATTATGAATGGATTCTTTTGCAAGACATTCACAAATATTTACGACACTTTAAAGTCTTATCAACAGCTTTGAGTGGACAAAAGTACCCTACCGTAAATTTGGTCGTTGTCGGTTTCAATATGCTTTTTGATAAGATTGAAAAGTCAATCGAAAGGTTGCAAGGAAAAGATAGAAGCCCGATAGAAGAGAATACGCTGTTAGCTTTGGACATACGACTAGCCAAATTGGTTAAACATTATAACAGTAAGCGTAACTGGATATATTATGCGATACTGATCTTAGACCCAAGACACAAATAAGAAACATTTGATATGACTTCATGGGGACGAGAAATGAAGGCTTTATCACTGGAAAAGTTTAAGAGTGTCTTCAGAACTGAGCATTACAGAGCACCCGTAAAAGGTAGTCCTAAAAAAACTTATGAAGAAAATTATAAAAAATTTTTCATGAATGTTGAATTTTTGACAAAGTTTTTGATTTGCGGAACGTGCTTATTATATAAGTAAAACATTTAGAAATAAAATATAAATGCGTTTTAAATTTTCTTAAAAGATAGCAGGTAATCAATTAAGAATAAAATATCAACAATATTCCGATCTTACAAACATATACCCTCGAAATTTGAATAAGTAAAATTTCTAACTAATTTCAATCAGTGACTAATTTTAAGTTATAAATCAGTTTTTTCCTACTGATAAATTAGTCAAACTTTCTGATTCAACAGTAAGAATAACTAATTCATGGATAGAATGAGGTCACTAATCGAAATTAGTAAAAAATGCAACTGATTCAAATTTAGAGAGTACTGGCATATTCAAACATTCCAAGTAATCTGTATTCAATATCCATGTGATCTCGAAACTCGGGAATTATGCCACACTAGATATTAAAATATCCCAAAATCGTTCTCATCAGGACATATTATTATGATGAAAAAAATATAATAATTTTTTTATTACAAATATTTAGGAGAGCCGTATTCGAGTTAAACCGTTAGATCAGCATTGTGAAGATGAAGAAGATCTTAAGTTATGTTCTTTGTACAAGAAAACCGAAGAATCTCTTGTGGGTTCATCAGAAAGTGACTGGGAAGGAGAAATAAAATTGTACGTTGCTGAAGAAGGAGCAGTTGCGACCATTGATGGTTTAAAGTGGTGGAAAGATCATCAAACACAGTATCCTAATCTCGCTCGCATGGCTCGAGACTTCCTAGCAATTCCGGCCTCCTCAGTTGCATCCGAGATACTTTTTTCACGAAGTTCGTTAACGATTCGCAAGCATCGTAATATATTAAGTGACGAGCTAATTAGGTCTTTAATGGGTCTCAATTCGTGGTTCATCTGTTCTTTAGCCCCCAAAATAAAATCCATGATGGAAGGTTGATTCATCTGTTGAATTTTGAATAAATATTTTTCTTCTAATATAAACGTATCCAGCATTTTTATTACTGAACGTGAAGTAGTATTAATCTAGAATATGATTAATAAGATATAATTGAAAAAATTATTCATTAACGTATGCAGATCTAACCGAAAAATTAAAGTTATTCCTTTAAAAATGACTATTATATACGTAGTTTGAATCCCATGAATTCAAGGCATCAAAATATAGGTTGTATTATTTTAACCACGTTCTTAGCTGCCGTTCTTTAGAAAATAATAAAATCCCTAAACAAATTTAATTTAATTAGATGAAACGTTGCCTTCCTTCTTTGAGGTCAAAGGATAATAGTTTAATGATAAATTATGAATAACTGTGTCAATAATAACTATAAAAGTAATGTAGTATCCAAATTATCAATGTTTAGCTTAACTTCGAGTTTAAGTTAGAGACTATAACGTGCCGTAGATTTAAGAGAGTGTACATGTATAAGTATTCATAATTTTGTGCCGACCACTGGGCCTAAGATGAAGTATAAACATCCTGGCTTTTCGAGGTTCGCGAACGTGCTCGAAATCAGTATTACGACGATGCTATGACGTTACAGACGTGGTCACTCATTTAATCTGATTCTCATTTTGTTTTTTCTATGATTGTTCTGGTTGTCTGAATAAAGAGCAATCTTTACACTAACCTAGAAATCTTTTTTATAAATCCCACAAATTTTGGGGGCTCGTCCGGGATTAACACGAGTTTTCGGGAAAAGTGTAAAGAACTGTGTGAAGGATTAACTCAGTGACAGTTTTCTTTGTGAAAAAAGTGGTTTACAAGTTTTTGAAAGTCGTAGTCAATAAAATGAGTGAAAACGGTGAAGATGCAGGCAAACTCTTGTCTGATAAAGTTGATGCTTTAAAAGATTCGTTTAAAGACAGTGCTTGCCATTGAAGAAGAGCACGGAGATAAAAATGCAGAAGAAGATGAAGCTGAAGATGAAGAGGGAGAAGACGAAGAAAACTTGAATAGTTTGAAAGAGGATGTCGATGATACAGATGATAGCAGCGATGATGATTCCAGTCATAGAAGTAGAAGACGAACGAAGCATTTGTTGACTTTTAAGGATGTTCAGGAGACAATGGATACGTTCAGTGGCGATAATTCCATTAATGTAAAAGAGTGGCTGAAAGAATTTCAAGAACTGGCCGAACTTTGCGATTGGTCAGATATCCAAAAAGTTATATATGCGAAGAGACTTCTGAGTGGTCCGGCGAAGTTGTTTATAAAATTCGAAAAGAGTACTAAAACGTGGACTAAGTTTAAGAAGGCTTTAAAAGCGGAATTTTCTCAATCAGTGGACAGCCATCAAATCCATAAAAAGCTAGGTCAAACGCGCAAGGCTGCAAATGAAACATACCAAGAATACATTTACAAAATGTTTGAGATTGCTGGTCCTGCTAATATTGAAACATCAGCGGTGATAAAATACATCATTGACGGCATTCAAGATGCAGAAGTCAATAAACAAATTCTCTACGGTGCCACGAGTCTAAAACAATTAAAGACAAAATTTTCATTATACGAAACAATGAAGGAGAAAATGAAAAGCCACGCTAACAAGCAGAATGATGACAAGACCAAGAAGACGCAGCCGTCGCAAAGAGATACAAAGGACATCAGTACGGAGCAGCAGCCAAGGAAGGCAGAGAAACATTGCTACAACTGCGGAGACAAGAACCACATCAGCGCGGATTGTCCGATGAAGTCAAGAGGAAGAAAGTGTTTCAAGTGCAACGAATTTGGTCATGTTGCGTCTGAATGTTCCCAAAAGAAAATTTCAGCGAGGGACTCATCGAAATCGGTTTGTAATATCACGTTGGCTGATAATGGTAAGCCTCATACTATTGTTAAAATTGTAACCAATGATTTGCGGGCGTTGCTTGATACAGGTACAGATTTGACACTTATTCGCGTCCAAAATTATGCAAAGATCGGGGCACCGTCGTTATCGGTAAAACCACTGAAATTCAAAGGAGTCGGTGCAAATAATATGACACTAGGCGGTTTTTCAACGGAAATAATTGTTTGCGGAGACAGAATTGCATACAGATGCATCAAAGCACGGATACGGAGCGATTTTAATGCAGCGAGATAAAGACGATAATGCGTTTCACCCAGTATATTATGCGAGTGGGAAAACCACACCAGATGAAGAAAAGTTTGATAGCTATGAGCTTGAAGTCCTCGCGATTGTGAAAGCATTAGAGAAATTTAGAGTATATCTTTGGGGCATTGAATTTAAGATTGTGACAGATTGTCAAGCTTTTACGATGACCATGAATAAACAGAATCTTTGCTTGCGAGTACATAGATGGGCACTTTTCCTCGCGCCGTTCAAATATACCATAGAGCACCGACCAGGCCGACAAATGGCACATGTCGACGCTTTAAGCCGAAATCCGTTGCCTGAGGTTATGTTGATTGAAGAATGCGATGATAGTATTATTGCTAAGTTGAAAAGGGCTCAGCGTGAAGACAAAAATTTACAAGGTCTACTAACGATGGCCAAAAATGAGGAAAAAGATGGATTTGCGATAAAGAATGGCCTTTTATGTAAAATAGTTAATGATGATGTATTAGTAGTTGTACCAAAACCGATGCAGTCCAAGCTAGTTAGGCAAGCGCATGAAAGAGGTCATTTTGCGATTAATAAAACTGAAGAGATTTTAAAAAGAGACTATTGGTTTAAAGGAATGCGATCTAAAGTTGAAGAAATTGTGCGAAATTGTATAAACTGTATTTTAGCTGAAAGAAAACAGGGAAAGCACGAAGGTCTGCTTCACAGCATCGAAAAGGGCGAGTGTCCGCTGGATACTTTCCACGTGGATCACCTCGGTCCTCTTCCGTCTACGAAGAAAAGCTACAATCACATTTTCGCTGTAATAGATGCTTTTACAAAGTTTGTATGGCTTTATGCAACAAAATCTACGAGCGCCGCCGAAGTTATTCAACGTTTGAAAAAGCAGTCAACGATTTTTGGAAATCCTCGGCGATTCATATCAGATAGAGGGACGGCCTTTACATCGAACGAATTCCAAGCCTACTGTAAAGAAGAGGGGATTACTCATGTACGTGTCACCACAGCTGTGCCGCGCGGAAACGGACAAGTGGAAAGGGTTAATAGAACACTTATCCCACTTTTAACAAAACTTTCAGCACCAAAGCCTGGAGAATGGTACAAACACTTAGATGTTGCTCAAAAATATCTGAATGCAACTGAAAGTAGGAGTACCGGAAGAACGCCGTTTAATCTGCTGTTCGGAACTCATATGAAAATGAAAGAAGATTCACAGATAAGACAAATTATCGAGAACGAGTGGATCAAAATGTTTCAAGAAAACCGAGACGAAATTAGGAGAGAAGCAAAAGAGAATATATTAAAAATCCAAGCAGAAAATAAAAAGTCCTACGATAAGAAAAGAAAAGTCGCCAGAAAGTATATGTATGATGAATTGGTAGCAATTCTAAGAACACAACGTGGAGGCAAGCTCAAGTTTCATGACGAGTTTCACGGTCCATATCGTATAACTAGAATCATGCGTAACGATCGCTACGGAGTCGAAAAGGTTGGCGAACATGAAGGTCCAAACCTCACAACATCATCGGCAGACCATATGAAACCATGGATCGACGGCTCCAGTCATGAATCATCTGGGAGCGATAGTGATGACAACATCTGAGGACAGATGTTAACGCAGAATGGCCGAGTGTAGTATTCAAATTATCAATGTTTAGCTTAACTTCGAGTTTAAGTTAGAGACTATAACGTGCCGTAGATTTAAGAGAGTGTACATGTATAAGTATTCATAATTTTGTGCCGACCACTGGGCCTAAGATGAAGTATAAACATCCTGGCTTTTCGAGGTTCGCGAACGTGCTCGAAGTCAGTATTACGACGATGCTATGACGTTACAGACGTAGTCACTCATTTAATCTGATTCTCATTTTGTTTTTTCTATAATTGTTCTGGTTGTCTGAATAAAGAGCAATCTTTACACTAACCTAGAAATCTTTTTTATAAATTCCACAGTAATAAGATTGCAATGACACTTCTCAACGCTCTTTATTAATTTTTAATCAAATTCTCGATCATGATCGTTCGATACGAGCAGCTAGGTTCAACGATATGAAATAAGACGAGATATTGATTTCAAAAAACGAATATCTTCCACGAATGTGGTTATTTCTCGATCGTTGTAATCGCCGTGCATCTCTAGTCGAATCATATGCAGTGAAAGAATATTTTATATGCTTGCCTCGACTTTGAATTATGTCCATGAAAAAAGTTTTGCTATGAAAAATGTATTTCTTAAAATATTATGAAGTGCTTAAAAACGGTCATGAATATGTTTAGTCATCCTTTGGTCAGTTTTGAGATATTACTATTTTAAATAAGCCTTCCAAATTTCATCAATTTATCTGTAATGATCTACATGATATCGTGTTCAGAAAAAAGTGTGACATCCTCACACACATCCACACAACAATTCAATTTCAACGTATTTTGGGTTTTGTCGAATATTTATGTGTATCTACTGTCTCTTTTCTGTCTATGCTGGAAGATTCCCTACAATTACAATAATGTCAAAATTTTTCATTTCATTCAATTTTTTAGTCAAACCTGCATTCGGATCGAAAATTTTGCTAATTACAATAGTTTTTGTGTGAAACCTTTATGTTTTTTAAAACCCGAGAATTCAAATTGGAAAAAGAAGGGTTGTCACAAAAGATATTAAAATTAGCCAACTGTTCAATTTGAATACAGATATCATTCAAAAAAAAAATAGACCCTAATTATCTCAAAAAGATGTTATTCTAGTAATTATGAAGTAAAAAGAGAATGTATTAGCATATTTGAGTTATTTTCGTATATTGGACAAATATTCTGATTTTAATTCAATTTTAGTTAACAACGATTCTTTACAATTAACGCGCCAAATTCTAATTTACACACATTTTTCTCGCTGAGCGGAATTTTTTTCTTAAAAGTACATATACTCATAGGGAATTTGATTTCACATGTTTTTCTTTGGTTGAAAAAAAAACATGATTTGAATAATGATAATTTACTTGTAATTGATACAAGTTTAAAAAATATTTTTCACTTCGAATAACTGATTTTAGATTGATAGTTTAAAATAGCTTAAATTGTTTAATTTTTGATATATGTATAATATATTAATACTTCAATGTTGAAATTGTTTATTGTTGTATTACCTAGTTGAATTTCCAACCAAATGGAATAAATTCTGAACAAAAAATGTAATATTTGATATTTCAACCAATAAAAGATTTTCATTTCAAATAAAAAAACAGTTGAATTAAAAAAATATGAAATTTCTACCCAAAAAGATAAACTTCCGAATCAAAGAGACGAATTTTTAACAAAAAATAAAATTTCAACCAAGAAAGATTTTCCAATTGATTAAGAAAAAAAATTTCATCTAAAATGTTAAATTTTCAAGCCATAAAGATGAGCTTTGTATCAAACAATTTAATTTTCAACAAAATACTTGAATTTTCAACCGAAAAGATTAATGTTCGACATGAAAAGTAAATTTTCAATTCGAAAATTTAAATTATCCACAATAAAATCAATTTTTAACCAAAAAGTTAAATTTTCAACCATATGGTTAAATTTTATGTTTAAAAAAATTAATTTTAAACAAAAAAAACTAATTTTCAACAAAGTACTTAAATTTTCAACAAGAGAGATGAATTTTCAACTAAAATTATGAATCTTTATAAATAAATGAATTTTTAAGAAAGTATAGTTCAACTTTCAACCAAGGAGTTGACTTCTCAACTAAGCGGATTATTTTTCTAAAATAAATATGGATTTTCAATTTAATAGTTGAATTTTTAACTAACAAAGATATATTTAAAGAAAATTTAATAGTTAAATTTGCAGTAAAAAAAATTTATTTTCAATACAAAAAAGAGAAATTTTCAACAAGATAGTTATTATATTATTATAATATTGATTTATTATTGTTATTATGAATCTTCAACTACAAAAATGAGTCTTTTAACCACCAGTTCAACTTTCGATCAAATAGTTAAGTTTTCTACTAACTTGTGGACCTTGTAAGCTGTACAAAGTAGAGCCCCTGTAAAACTAGAACCTAACTCGCAGACCCGCAGACGGGCCTCAGCATTTAGGCGCTCATGAAGAGCGCAGTCGCGAGGTTCCCACCCACGCGATTTCCGTGGAGAGTGATTTCTATAAAAAGGGGATGCTGAGCCCGAAAGGGTATTAGGGAGCTCGGGAGCGAGCTCGCAGGATCTAGAGGGATCTT
>CAKNYM010049861.1:0-26807 GCA_932195095.1 Andricus curvator
AAAAAAAAACAATACTGCACGCAGAAGCGTTGCCTTAAAAATTAGGCAAGACGATTTGTGGCACCACGCCCAAGAAAACGAGTAACACCGCTTCGAACGTGTGAGCGTATTAAAATAAATATTTTCTATACTATCTTACGCTGCGTAACATAACGATGTTATTAACATGAATATAACATTATGGAACTATTACAATACGATTCATGGTTCGAATCTGTTTCATTCAGTTTCGTCTTACCCTCCTCTGCTTCTTCTTCCTGAGATAGAGGAGAATGCGAATTACAAATTACAATCGATAATATGTACACAGAAAAACAAAGTTTACAAATAGTATTTCGAAAGCTGAGTTCTCATTTTCTTTTAGAAAAAATCATTCAGACTGCGCTCGATGAAAAGACTTCAAGTAAGAAGCCTTGAAATTTGACTTTTTTCTGCTGCTTCCCTTTTTTGCTTTTTACTGGAATTCCTCGTCGCTGCTGAGTAACATTGTTTTTTCATTATAATTCTGGGAGATGGTGGCGACACGTTGATGAGATGTGTTGCGTCTCTGAGGTGGTGGAACTGGCATGTTCTGAGGATCGTCTGGGTCGTAGCTGGATACGCGCATACCTCGCTGGCCCTTTGTGCCTCCTAACATAGTTTTTACAATCATTGCACGCATTACCACCCGACAAATTTCGGGCAAAACACTGTACAGGTTTAGGTCTTACAATTCTGAAGAAACAAACTTTTTTGTTTGTTTTAAAACAAAGATACCAAAACCAAAGACTAGAAAAGAAATGTATGCTCAAAGTGTATTATTGAAAAATATTACTGCTTTCTAAATTTTAATTCAAGAGTTCTTTGAAAAATGTTTCCATATTCAAAATTATAATAATGAATTATTTCAATTGATTCAAGTTGAAAGTCGAAATTTAAAAGTATCCACAGTAGGGCGAAGTGAGAATACTGAAATTGATCAAATCATTTGAGCCGAGCAAAAAGTTTTCGTTTGGCATCCAAAAGAAATAAAAGCAAAATTTTTAAATGTCTTCTATTCAATTTTTCAATTTGAAAATTCATAAATTTTTCCTATGAGCTGACCGAATGCATTTTAATCAGGCAGGTTCTACACTTGGAAATTGCAGAATCTCTTGAGAACGAAATTTTGTTTTTTAAAGGAAGTTAGGCGACACTTATTTTTCCGATTTACGAAGAAAATGTCGACGAAGTTATGCGTTTTCGAATTTTGTGCTTTTTTTTTTAAGAAAACCCAGATTTTGCCTTCAAACGTCTATACATTTTTACCTAATTGAGATATTTATCATTTTCTTTCTGATTCTGATAGCATTTATCGTCTGCGATTTTTCGGAAAATATTAAAAGTAGATTTTCTCAAAAAAACCACACTTATTGACGCCTCCATTCAATATGAGTCTATTTGTTGACAGCGCTCTGTATGAGACTATTCCCTATGCTTATACACAGCGCATAGTCTCATACACGGCGCTGTCAGCAGATAGACTCATATTGAATGGAGGCGTTATATTTTATTATTTTTTGTTATATTTTTTGCCAGTTTTTTGTTAAATTTGTACTTTCATAAGGGAGACATAGTTTAAGTTAAGCCAGGAGAATTGTTTTTTCGTAAAATCGAATTTTCTCATTTTTCTCGCAAAGACAGATCTTGCATTACGTATCTTGCATTGTTTGCGAGAAAAATTCCAAAATTATATTTTTGGGAAAAAAATTCTCCCGGCCTCAAAAGTGGTTCAGCCCGCATAAATCTGATAGGATATCTTCCTTATACGTATAACCAGAAACTGTAAAAAAATATGGGAAAAAATAAAAAATGTGGGGTTTCCCAGAAAATATTTTGAATTTTTTTTTTCTTCAAATTCTGAAAAATAAAAAAAATATTTTCTAGAAAACCCCACCTTTTTTATTCTTTCCAATATTTTTGAAAAGTTTCTACCAATAGAAAAAAGGGGCCCTATTAGCTTTATGCGGGCTAAACGATTTTTGAGTCCAGGAGAATTTATTTTCCTAAAACTATACTTTTTGAATTTTTCTCGCAAACGATGTACGATATCGTAAAAAAGAAAGAGGTAATTTTCATAGAACTTATGAGTAAAATTTTTTTTTAAATTTGCAAAAAGTATGTGTTTTTTGATAAAATCGACTTTTAATATTTTCAGAAAAATTTTGGACTTTGAAACGAGACGATAAACGCTATCACAATCAGTAAGATAACAATAAATATCTTAATTAGGTCCAAAGTTATGGAGATTTAAATAACCATTTTTTCAAAACAAAGCATAAAATTCAAATACGCATAACTCGTGGAATTTTTTTTGTCGCGAATTGGAAAAATATATATCGCCTAATTTTCTCTATAAAATAAAATATTTATTTCGTCCCGGAGAGATTCTGCGACTTCAAGTGTAGAACCAGCCTGATTTAAAATGGATTCGGTCTACTATAAAATTATAACAAATTTTTTCTAGACACAGTTTTAACTGGTGAACAACAAGAATTAAAATTAACAAATTTGTTTAAAACATTTTTACACGTCGAACTTGAAATTCCATTCATAACTTTAAAAAAATAAAATATGCAATTACCTTAATTGAAAAAAACATGTTTTTTCACATTTTCAAAAAATTGTAACCTGGACAAAAATTTCTTAACATTTTTTTTATAGTTTGCCACAAAGAAATTACGTAAAAAAATTCACATAATATTTTCACCCACAGAGATAAAAAATAGAATTTCAAGGCTTGTTTTGAATTTTTTTCGCATGCCAAACCACAACTAATTGTGACAAAATCCGGACCACTTTTTTATCACCGCAAAGGTGACCGTATGACCAAATAAACTTTTTTTTAACAAAACATATATAAAGGCAACTGTTTCGTTACTCGGCCGAAACGATTCAATTAATTTCAGCATTTTCACTCTGCCCGAGTACCGAGATTAAAAAGACTCAATTTTAAGAAAGGACACATATCTATTATAATTGAATTTTGAAATAGAAGGAAACTGCGAATTCCAAACCTTCTCACTGCTATGATTTTGTAGAACTCTGAAAAGATGTGATTTTTAATATTTACATTTTTTTTTTTTTTAATTGAAAGTTTCCATATTTAAATTAAGGGAGAGTTTTATTTTGAAAACGTTTAAAGTTGAGAGCTTTGTAATATACAAATATTTAAAGTTTCAAAATACGAAATCAAATCTTGGATGAATATAATTTGGAAAACGTTAAAATTATCGTGTCATTAATGATAAAGTATTTTAATACGTTTCGTATATACTTTAAAATTTGATTTATTTTACTGAAGACAATCATTTCAGGAAAGCTTGAAATTCAAAATTTGGTCTTTAATTAAAATCTGAAGAATGATAACTTTCAGAATATTTGCGATTTAAATAAACTACGATATTATCTTTAAATCTATAGATCCACATTTCATTATTTAAATAGAGAAGAAAATCAATATGTAATAAACCTTGAGATAAAATTTAAAAACATAACTGATTTTCCATCAAAAATTATAAGTTAAAAAATAGTTTCCTGCATTTGAACTAAAATAAATAATTTTATTCGCTCTGTTAACTATAAAATTGATTCTTCAGATTGAAAGCCTCATGCTTGATACTCGGTCACAATGCACTTTGAACGATATTAAAAGAATTATTGTACAATAATAATTGTCTTACATTCCAACATAAAGCTAGATTTCATCAGTATAAATACCAGCGACGTAAAATGAGAAGTGTTCGGTTAGCATCATGCAGATCAGGGAAGGAAATGGACCAAATCAAAGAAGCTCAGGTATCGTGCGAGAAGATAATAAGGAAACGAATATAAAATATAAAAGTACTTGGTAATTGCGCATTCGTAAGGGCATTGTTTAATAGCGTGCGAATTCTCACCATGACTTCTGATTTTATTTTTAAAAAAGCTGAATGATATTCAATAAAGAAAATGGATCAAAACTTGCCCGAGTGAAAAAATTTCGAATTGAAGAAGGAGACATTTGTCGGCTGTTATTTATCGTCATTAGGTTTATTGAAAAGCAAGCGTCGCAGAATTACACCGCTTCGTTATGTTCCGTTTTTTTCTCTAAGAATTAAGTATATACGTAACCGTTAAGTGCTTAAACGCTATTTTATACAATAAGGCTGGTTCAATCCCAACGGAGATACCTTGGACGGTTATTGTCAGTATTTCCAATATTAGCTCCAGAGGAATCTGTTTTATTGCAGACAATCGAATTCGATCAGATCATCTGCATTTGATAAAACGAGTACAAAGAGATTATCGATAATAATGTATTTATTGCCGATTTAGGAATTTTTTGGTCCTCTGCTAAGGACGAGCAAAGTCCGAAGTCCAATGTTTCTTGAAATAAAAAATTGAGATGCTCACAGCTTTTCGTAGGACAAGTTCGTATTGACGTCTGAAAAAACAGCAAACAAAGCTCATCGCTTTTTTCTCTAAGCTTGCACCGGTTTCACCATTGCAGTGTTTAAGCGTGTGTTTAAAATCGAAAACTCACCCGAGATCTTGATATTTAATTATTTACACAATTCTTGCTTGCAGGTGCTCTTAAATTTAATCGATTATTTTACATGCCAATTTTTAAGCACTTGAGTTAAAAACAGCCAGCAGTGGCGATTAAAACAAAATTGTATATAAAATGTGGATGTATTTACATAGCGAAAGAAAGGGATTTATAAGTTATTGAAAAATCGTTTAGGTTTCGAGTCTAGCTGACTGTTTTAGATGATTAAAGTGTGTGCTGTGATAAATGCTCATGTGCTGTTAGTGAACTACAAAATATTGTGACTTTGAATACAAAATCATTGCCTTGCGAAAGCAAAAATTTTCAGCAGTGATTTTGGTGCCAGAAACATTAGATGAATGAAATATGAGGAGTTTTATATTAAATGAAACTTAATCAATAGAAAATAAAAACCGTTTAAAACAGAAATGAAAAACAATTTAGAAAAAAAAAACTAACAACATCGACATTCACTATGGACATACGATTCTAAAAATTCTTCATGGAAGATGAATTTTTCGATTTGTTGCACATGCTACACTGAAACTGGCTACTTCATGCCACAATATAATCTTTGTACAATATCGAGTGCTATTTCGACTTTCAAATGAATTGAAAAATTAATAATATAGAGTTCTGTCTTTACCCGAGCTGTACTGAGTGTATTGTTGATACTGCGGATGAAAGTTGTGGATGGCATCAGTCATAATGTCTTTTGGATTCATGGTTTCCTGCAAAATTTAATTATTTTCTCTTTCATTTTTTCTTTTTCTGAGAAAGTAACGTTTTTTTTTGTTTAATTTAAATATTTTAGGTACCTTTAGGCTGCTGCTAATACTTTGCATTGTCACGCTACGTCCTCTCGAGTCAGTGACGCAACCAGCTGCGTAAATTTGGTACGGGAAAGCGTACTTCAGGGCAATCGCGGCGAAAAGCATCTCGATACAAATCAGAAAATTCTGGTAGCCAGCTGACACGGTACCTGCTCCAGTTGAATGCCCTAAGCTGTCAATTACGGGCGAAATAACCTGGGCTTTTTCCAATATAGCCAAGAGCACACCTGAAAATATTTAATTGATTCCATCAATGCCAAATTTCAGTTGCTTTTTCACTTAAAGAGTTTGAATATAATTGAACTAATTTCAATTAAAATTTTTTTTTTAATTGTAAATACAAGTACTCTGCTCACAATGCGAAAATTTAGTCATAGCTAAAATTATTCCTGTTAGGTTGGGAATCATTTCAATTTCATAGCTATTTATATTTTCATCCATATAGGCTAATTTTTAAAAAGAGGAAAACGTTTACTTTATAATTTTATATTCCAAGATAAAAATGTAAATGATGTTTACATATGAATCTAAGTGGTACGTACAAGTTAGATAAGCTCTAAACATTACTGTAGTTAAGATAAATTATTCAGTTCATGAAAGCTTCGTGAAACCTTTGAAATATTTATAATTTTTTGCGAAATCTTTTAAATTTGTTTAAATCTTTGTGAAACCTTTCAAATCTTTTGAAACTTTTTTAATCTTTTGATATTTTTGAAATCGATTTTAAATGAAAAAAAATCTATTTGAATGTATCTCCCTCATGCAATAGTATATTGCGTGATGAGGGTGGAAAGGCAACGATTTCACGAGTGTGAAGTTAGCTGCCCGAGCGAAACGAGGGCAGAAACCACACGAGTGAAATCGTTGCCTCGGCCCGAGGTAGAAAATTCGATTTTCGACCCGTTCCACAGGCATCGAAAGTCGAATTTTCGATTGAGGTATGATGAAAATATATGTTCACAATAAAAGATAATAAATTACAACAATGTTAAACTTATGATTTTTTTGTATAAATTTATAATTGCTTGTAAAATTTGATAAAAGTGTATAAATTCTAGCAATAACAAAACTTTGCAAAATTTTAATGAAATCTTTCGAAATCTTCTGAAATTTTTGGATATCATGGGAAATCTTTTTAAATCTTTGTGAAATCTTTGAAATCTCAGTGAAATCTTCGGAATCATTTGTGAATCCATTGAAATCTTTGAAACTTTTGCGAAATCCTTTGAAATTTGTATGAAAATTTTAAAAATATTTCTAAAATCTTTGAAATCTTTATGAAATCTATTAAACGTTTTGTGAAATCTATGAAATCGTTGTGGAATCTTTGAAATCTTTAATATCTTACAGTGAAGTCTTGGGATTTATTTGTAAATCCTTTGTAATTTTTGTTAAACCTTTTGAAATCTTTTAAAATCTTTGAAATCTTAGTGAAATAATTCAAATTTTTGTGTGAATCCATCGAAATTTTTGTGAAATCCATTGAAATCTTTCGTTAACTTTTTGAAATTTTTCTAAATATTTGAAATTTTTTAAATCCTTTGAAATCTTTGATATCTTAGTGAAATCGTCGCAATGTTTTTTGTGAATCCATCAAAATTTTTGTGAAATCTTTGAAATCTAAGTGAAATCATCAAAATCTTCGGTGAATCCTTTGAAATTTTTGAAATATTTTGAACTCCATTGAAATTTTTGAAATCTTTTGTAAACTCTTTGAAATTTTTCGATATCTTTTTTAACATTTTTGTGATATCTTTGAAATGCTTGTGAAACCTTTTGAAATCTTTTAAAATATTGTTGAAATCTTTGAAATATTAGTGAAATCATCGATATCTGTTGTGAATCCTTTGAAATCCTTAACATTCTTGTGAAACCTTTTGAAATCCTTTGAAATCTGGTCTACGCCTCATTATTAAATAATTATGAAATAGAATAATAATAACATACAAAATATTCTGAAATAATGATAGTAATTTAAAAGTAACTACCTTGCCAGAAGGACAAGAAAATGACGCTCTTGACGGTGCAGAACTTGAGAACCGGTTCGAAGGGGGTGAGCAGGTCTCGTGTAGCAAAATAGAAGAGGAAGAGTCCGTACAAGGCGAGGGTAACGCTGATATTGTAGATGGACGTAATATAAATGTATCCACCATCGAGAGACCAGTCACCATCTCGGTAATGTCCGAAAGCTTGCAGGAATATGATCACAAAGGCCATGACGGGTTTAACCAGACAAAACTGCAGAGTCGCTTGTTTGCAGAATCGCAGGAAGCCGATGGTGTAGGTCTTCCCAACCAAGCAGCAGGTCCCATAAAGACAGCTGGAACGGATCGGCTTTCCTCGAATCTCCGACATAATATTGCCCTCTCCTCCAAGGTACTCGTAGCATAACGACAGGAAATTGTATATTACAAAAGCCTCGTAGCAATCTCGCACTGTGAAGAAGTACACGTAGTAACTCTCGCTGTTGAAGAACATCAGAGAGATCCATGAATACGAGCCGTAGATTGGCACGATGAATAAAATTCTGACAATCCATCGCTGTTCCGTTGGATTCGTGTACCACCTGAGGTGATGATAAATCTGTAATAAACAATTTCAATCATTACAAATTCCACTATTAAATCAAGGTTTATGTGCACGAAAAACAGGTCTCAATGAAAAATATATAATGCAGGGTGGCCAGTTGACCACTCAAACTTAAAAAAATATTTCCAGGCTATTTCCCGGTCAAAATTTACATTTTTCCAGATATTGACATTGATATATGTCGAAGTTATTTCAAACTTCGCAGCCCAAAATGCTCTCAAAACAGGGAAAATGGGATGATTTTTCAAAAAAATAAGGGAATAAATTCTTTTAAATAACATTCATCTAGGTACCAAATTCCTAAGATTTCAAGCCGAAATATTATTATATTATATTGCACTCTCAACCAAATAGCAGAATTTTAAACAAAAGAAGATAATATTTCAACAAAAAAGTTCAGTTTTCTAGCTAAAAAGTCGAATGTTTTAGAAAAAATTTGACTTTTAAACCAGAAAAGATGAATTTTCAACCTAATTATCAAATTTTCAAACAAAAAAGATTGAACATCAAACAAAAACAGTTGCATTTTAAACAAAATAGTTGAATTTTTAAGTCAAGAAGACGAATATTTTTGAAGACAGTTGAATTTGTAGGCAAGAAAGATCAATTTTGAACCAAAAAAGCTAACTTTTCTACCAAAAAACGATTTTTCAATCAAAAGGGATGAATTTTCTATCCAAAAAGACGAATGCTCAACAAACCAGTTGAACTTTTGACTAAAAAGGAAGACTTTAAAGAAAATACTTGAATTTTCAACCAAATAATTCAATTTGCAACAAAATAGTTAAATTTTTAATCAAACGAGATGAATTCTTAACAAAAAATATGATAGAATTTCAATTTAAAAAAATTGACTTTCAATAAAAAAAAAGAAGTAATTTTCATTCAAAAAAGAGGAATTTTCTACCAAAAGATGAATATTCAATCCAAAAGGACGGATTTTCTATTAAAAAAATAATTTAAAAAATGTTGTTTGATTTAAGGTAATTGATGATTAATTCATTCATTTATGTAGGTATTTCATTAATTCATGTAAATATTTAAATTCTATTTTTAATTAATAATAATTATAATAATTATTTGTTCAACAAACAAGTTGAATTTTCGACCAAAAATACTACTTTTTAACAAAGCCATTGAATTTTCAACAAAATGAAGAAATTTTCAACCACATAGTGCCATTTTTAACCAAAAGAGATGAATTTTGAATCCAAAATATAATAATGGACTTAACAATTAACAAAAAAATAACTTTCAATATAAAAAGATAATTTTTTCAGAAAATAGTTGAATTTTCAACAAAATAATTAAATTTCCAACCAAACATAATTCACTTACAACCAAAAAAGACGACTTTTCAACCAAAAGATGAATTTTCAATAAAACAGCTAAATTTTCGACCAAAAGAGATAAATTCTGAACTAAAAATATAATAGTAGACATTCCAATTAAAAAGAATTAACTTTAAACCAAAAATAGTTCGATTCTTTTTATTGGGTTCTATTAATTAAGTTCTCATTTAAGCGAAAAAATGCGAAAAAGGTGAATTTTCTTGAATATAGGGGGAAAAAGAGGAATTCTTTATAAAAGGAGGAAGATTCCCCTTTTTTGCACAAGGAAGCAACTAATGTTATTTCAGAATATACATGGTGACGTTTCGCAAGAAAAGAGCCCATCTTGTCGATCGTAGTTTACGAGATATTAGCGTTTTTGTGACCCAGGATCTAAAATATAGATTTTTAATTTTCGATAGAAAATCATACTTCAATCTCTTCTCTATTTAGCAACATGTTACTTCCATGTCCTCGAAATGAACGAAAGTGAGTAACTTTTACATTTAAAGGCAAAATATATAACACGTCAGTCATGGCTCTCTCCAAATACAAATCAGTTTTTCTCGAAAAGCGGTTTTTCAATTTATTTTGCGAAAGATTTAGGGTATCGCTAAACTGTAATTTTATTATGCCAATTATTAGTAATTATTTATATAAATTTAGGTTACTCATGCAATTAATACGTTAAATATCTAAAAAGGAAGTTTTTGTTCTTCCTAAATATATAGTACAAAAGGAACATTCATTTCTGAACGAAACATTAACTTTAAAATATTAATTAAAAAAAGATCTTCGATATTTTAAAGGAGATGGTTGGTAACACTAAGCAGAATTCCAAAAACTTTCTTTTCGAAGAGCGAAGCGATATTTATTGCAAAAGTAATAACAAATCTGAAAAATTCCAGGTTTTCAACCAAATTCTCGGCTATTTTCCAGCTTTTTCCCGGTGTTCAAAATTCCAGGCTAATTCCCTGTTTTCTCGGTCAGTGCCCGCCTTGTAATTTATACTTTAAAAAATTTCAATATTATTACTGATGGTCTCGTTTACAGGAGAAAAGATTACTTTTCATGAAAAAATTGAAACATAAAAACATTGTTTATTTAAAAAATATTGTTTTCGAATGAACTTTATTTTATCGCTTCTTAATAAACTTTTATCAATTTTACGACTTTAATAAATGGTAGATTATTTTCTTGGGAAAAAGATTCTCTACAACTGAACCTCATTTAATTTTTAATAATAAATAAATTATTATCAAATATAGTTATTTGCTTATAAAATTTTTCGTTTGAAAAATTGTTTTTTGGTTATTTAAACAATTAAAATATTTATTTAAAACAATTGGAGGAGGTTAAGTTGTATAGCATTTTTTTCTCGAGCAAGTAATTTATCATTCATTAAACTCGTATCATAAAAACTTGATAAGAAGGAACAAGAAAAAAAATTGACGAAATTTGTTGTTAGAATAAACCATGTTTTTATGTTTCAAATTTTTTTTTTAATGAAAAGTAATCTTTTATACTTTAAACGAGACCATCAGTAATAATATTTGAAGGTGGCGACAAAGGTCTACGACGGCTTCCAGACAATTATTATTATTAATAATTGTCTGGATGCCATTGTAGATTATGTCGCCACTTTCAGATATATCACATTTCCAGACTAACGTCTGGAACATGAAGGATTTTCTATCTCATCCGTTCTTCTAATATAAGTAATAATATTGCAGTTTTTAAAAATATAATTAGATATTTTTTTCAAGACTTGTTATTTCGTGCTGCCCTAACTTAAAGACTTCAAAATTTGACAATATTGAAGAAAATTCTATGCCGTGTAATTTCCAAACTAGATTTGTTTAATCATTTTAAATTAATTAAAATTTTTTCGAAATTAAAAAGTGCATATTTCAAAATTGAAGCATTTTTTAATGAAAGAAATATGAAATTGTAGCATTGAAAATAAACCATTTTAAATTCAAAGCCTTGGAAAATGCACAATTTTAAATTGGATCTTGATTAGCAGTTTATCTATTTCCACTGGAGAAATGATGGGTCGGTAATTTTTCAGGCTATAATTTACACATGACAAATAACGCTTCCCCTTGGAGGCCGAGGCAATAAATTTTTCTCTCTATTTTAGAATCGCTTCTTACCTTTTGAAATGAATCATTTTAAACTGAAAGCGTTTCAAAATAATTTTAAATCCTTTTAAACTGAAACTTCTGTATATTCATATAATAATATTAATAGTATAATATTAAAGTGCATAAGGAATTGAATGACTAAAAGATGACTTACTTGTTGACAAGTTAGGAAAAGAGCTAGTGCGACAAACGCTCCTGCGAGACCCTGTGCTGCTTTCGTTTGTAAAAATATAGGTGTTGGTTCAATATCCTCATCCTTTGCAATTAAATTGTTTACAACATTCGTTACAGTTGCTGTCGTCATATTATTAAGAGTCGAAGCCATGGTTGCCGATGCTCCTGGCATCAAGTTGGTAGTCATTATTTACTCTAAAAAAAAAAAAATTTTCATCAGAATTCAACGATTAACAATAAACTTTTACAGGTTAACCACTCAAATCACATAAAACAATTCCCTGTCATTTATCGATCAATAATTAAAAATTTAAGTTCGTTCAAATCGAACAAGTCAAATTTCATCTGAAATTATATAAAATTTCAAACGTTCAAGAAATACAATTTTAACATTAAGGTTTCATGATTGGATAGTTTTTCTACTAAGAATTGCCAAAAGTTTCAATCAAAAAAAAAAGACACTGTCATTTCTCAGATTTTTCCAATCATAAAAAATTGTCGGTCATTTTCCAGCCCAGTGGCCACACTATTTAACACATTCTTGTTTTATTTACATTCGGGACAACTATATTCGAAACTAAAATTCTACATTGCACTTCAATTTAAAAACTAAATATTAAATTGAAGCTTGCAAAAAAACACATAAGAATCTTACAGTTAAAATTAAATTGAGAACTAGTAGTTATATCTCACCAATCTGAACGTCAGGCAAATAAATTAAAAGAGGGAAATGATCAAATTTCAGAAAATTAAAAGAGCGGATGCAAATAGTATGAGTGAATGTGAAATTAAGAAAAAAAAACCTGTTATATTACATCAGCCGCTTTCATAACTTTTCACTTTACAGAATAGGATACGAAATTTCGCAATTTAATGATTTGTTTTTCTGAAATAGAATAGAGCATAGAATAAAGGGTTAAACTTTTTTAGTTTTGCTTGTGCTTCACTTTCCTGTGGTGTTGACCTTCTTGAGTTAAAAACGAGAAGACCAATCAATACGTTTTATGATCAACCGAAGCAAACATGCCATTGAGATCTAAAGAGTGAAAGTTTTACGTGGATATATTTCGCATGAGATAATAGGCTCTAACTTTTGCGTGAGACACTGAGTAGCAGTTTATAATTTTTTAACATTCGTAGATGTCGAGATGAAAGATAAATCAATATTCAAAATTTTTATTTCGCCTGCCAATGAAATTCCAAGTTAAAAACAGAAGAAAAAATTTGAATGCCAACCGTTTTTCATTTAAAACTTTCAAAATTAAAATTGCTGTGGCTCTGACATATGCAATTTGAAATAAAATTTCAGAATCTTGAAGGATTCAATTCCGGAGTGTCTAGTGATCAGGAAATTGGAAATTCCTGGGTTTTTCCTCCGACCAATTTAAAGATGTCTTTTTGTAATATTTCCCAAACCAACGTACAATAATGGGGATTTTAATATTATATAGATATACCAAAATTGATCTCGTAAAGAAAAAAATACTTATTTACACGTGTTAAACCTATCATCAATCACAGACTGACGTGATAAATATTAATCGAAACTACATTGCCGATCAAGAGTACAATACCACCTGTTTATCGATGATTTCTTAAGTTCTTTAAATGTTAATTATATGAGTTAAACCTTTTCTCTTAAATAGGTTGAAAGCTATCGAAATTCTCTACAAAATGAGCCAGGATGAAGCTATTTTGTCATTTTTTTAAATATGTTGCAAAAGTAGTGCAAATTTCAATGTTTTCTTAAAATTGATATAAAATTTAATATAATAAACACTTTTCACTGTCATTGGGATTATTTTAAAGATCAAAGTATAAAAAATCGCACCAACTTATCACCACTATATATTACATTTATATATCATAATATTTTTTCTGCTGTAAGAAATATTTTTGTAAAAGACATGAAAGAAGTAATGACGAGGTTTCTACCAAATTTATTTAAAATATATATTCATTTTATTTTTATTATTATATTCCTAAAGATGAGATGTCCTCGAATTTTTCCAACTTTTTTGTATCAACTTTGTAAAATATTTATATTAGATTTTATTAAAATTTTAAGAGAACTTCGAAATTGTCACTAGTTTTACAATATTTTCTTAAATAATTGCCAAATTCCTTCATCCTGGCTTCTTTCATAGAGAAATGTGATAGCTTTCAATCAAATTAAGAGAAAAAAAATTTTACTTTTAAAGAATTAACAGTAAAAGAATTTAAGAAATCATCGAAAAACTTTGATTGTATCATATACGATACTTGATACAATCAGAAAAAAGTAGATTTTGCGATAGAAGAAAAGAATTCCCGATCCTAAATAAAATTTCCGGCTTTTCCAGGTTAAATAAAATTCCCGGGTTTTCCAGGTCCGCTAGAGGACCTGAATTCAAAATTTCTTAGTTTCAAAGACTATTAATTTTAAATTCCTTAATTTATAAAATTTTAATCTGAAATTATTTAATTCTGAACGTTTTAAATTCAAAATTGTTAAATTTAAACGCCTTCAAATCAAAATGATCAGTTTTTGAACACTTACATTAGGTAATTTACAATTAGGTATTAAATTCAATACTGAAATTTAAAATTGCCAGCAGACTTGTCTTAACGTATTAAATTTTGAATCCTTCATACAGAATTTCAATTTAAATAAATCGTTATTACTGTTGACGAGAATTTTGATCCATGTAGAGCATTTCATAACATATTATTGACCTTCATCGAGAGTTGTTATCAAGGAAACGGTACTTATTTTACGTTCATGTTTTTTTCCGCGCAATAAACAGGAATACAGTATTCGGTTTAATAAAGCGACTCAAGATTGCAACACCGAAAGTATCTCAAAATGTTTCTGCTTGTGCTCACGTTTTTCAATTACATTTTCATTGAACAACAAGTTTCTCAACAAATATTGATTTTAAAGCAATTTTTATTCTTTTCGAGAAAAAAAATATTTTACATGAAATGAAAATTTCTTAATTGATCGACAATTATTTTCGAAGAATAAAATTAAAAGAACCTAGCATGCAAAATTAAATAAAATTCAATTTAAAACAATGTTTTATTGGAATTTCCAACTACATAATATTAGTCCTTGCTGTTAATTGTTGATCTTGAAAGCAATATCTCTCAAAAAGAGAAACTGAATTGTCAAGGTAATGTCTAGCCTCTGGCAAAAAGTAAATTTAGATAAACATTATAGCAATTGATCGAACTTGACACATTTCAAACTTATATCCACAGATCTACAGGTTAAAATCCTTTTATCTATACAGATAATCCATGGCAATTGTGACAACCACAATACTCTGCGTCACATCGAAATCTCAATTTCTATACACACTCGAAAAATAATTTTGTATCAAATCCTTGTATGCTACAAGAAAATAAACACTTTTGGTGATATTGACTTTATCAATTTCGGAGACAAGCAAAAAAGGTATACGCTAAAGAAACGTCACAATTGTCACAATCTATAATCTGGTCATTAGATCTGACCTTATTATCAATCAAATATACTAAATAATTAACAAAGAAAACCTTCCATATCGTAACCGTTAGACCACGATGGTTCTCGGGTTAGAAATCAATATGCACAACAACAACAACCTGACTGTACTCCATTTCTGTGCCAATTTCGTTTCACGGACACGAAACTGATAAAATTTGGCTAGGTGAATCATAATCTATGAAAGAGCACAAAAGTTGAAAAAAGAGAAAGGAAGAAGATATAGTTAACTCACCTGCTGTTAAGTTCCGTGGTTCTTGATAACGGACAGTCGCAATGTCCAATTTCAGGAGGCAATCGACGACGCGTCCGACGATTCGCAGATATGACCTTTTCGTAAAACACTTATAATCTGTGATCCTCGCGTGATTTTTAATCCTAATCACCGCACCTCACTTGTACTTAACATTTTGAAAAACTTTCCTGCTTTCTAGCAGCCTCCAGGAACTTGAAAACGGACGAAATATCGGAGGATGGCAAAATAACTACCAAACAGCAGTCATACAATTTTCCCTGTCTCTTTCTCTTGCCTCATCTCCCTCTCTTCTTGCGAAAATAACTGGATTTGTCATCGTCATAAGTATTTTGTAATCCAGAACAAGGTTCCAAGACCCTCTTATGAAAATCGTTTTTCGTCTTTTATCATCACTTGAGGATTATTTAGATCATTTGCACCGCTTCCTTTCCAAATTTTTCGCCAGAAAATGTTAACAAAAGTGTTTTTTGACTTGTTTATACGAGAGTTACACTCATTTAGTAAAGGATTTTGAGGTTAGGTGAGACTAGGATTAACCGAAGATCAACAACATTTTCTCAAGTGAGTGATATCACGAAGATCCTTCAATTGCTTCAATGCTCATTTACCAGATATTACTTTTCTTCTCTTTTTTTATCGTTTTCGGTCTGCCTTCACTCTGTCTTTGTCTCTTCACTCTTTCCCACGGTCGAAATAATTCCCTTCACTTTAAAAATACAAGAATGCGCATGTACACCAGGAGCGGTGAAGGTTATATCAGAGATGAGGGTTATATCAATTATTTATTTTACAAAATAAATTATACAAAATGAAGCCAAGGAAGAGAGAAATGGTCCCTGTTCTCTGATATTTATAAATTATTGATGCTTGAGTTACTTTATTCGAACTACAGATAAAAACCATCCTCCTCTTTTTCAACTTTCTTTTTGAAGAAGATGATTTTTAAAACAGTCTATTACAATCTTCATATTTGTTTAAAATAATTCTAATCAATCTAATCTAGTTCACCGTATACAAGAATATACATAAACTGTTACAAAATAAGAATTGATTACAAATTTAAATGCCATGATAGATCATGTCAGAGTTTAAATCCCTTTAAATATTTGACAATCCACTCCTGGCGCACATGCGCATTCGAATTCTGGAAAATCGCGATTCTCACGTACGTCATGTTGTGAATCATTTTCGGTTTTTTATCAAGGATTTTCTTAATCCAGAGCCGAAATCATTTATGACGGCCGTATTATTCGATCACGTTTAATCAAATAGGTAGTCTAGGCCTTGAAATCGCGAGTGAATACGTGAGTTACGTGGGTGTAAACAACAACCTGCTCCGTTTAGGAATATCATTCACGCATACATTTGCCCCAAAAGGAAATCCTAGCACTTACCACGAATACCACGTGTTGATTAAGTTTCCGAGCTGTCATTTCCACTTTCATTAAATTTGAGATTTTACTTTCGCTTCGTGTCTGATTAAATATTCGAAATCGAGTTTCTTTAAGCGAACATAACCTATACTCGGTGCTAAATGTAATTTGGAGTTTGTAAACTATAGTAATTTTTTGGATATAAATAAAAGAGATTCAAGGATGGCTCTCATAAATTTCGAAGGCAATGATCCATGGTAATGTAATTTGATCATTTATAAAAATAACAAAGATGTACTTTTTTCAAATTTTTAATGGTGTTTTTCAACCTTCTTTTTACTTACAAAGAAGAAATAAGAGACAAAACTCATTCGAAATTTGAATAATATTTTGATTTAACCTGGATGTTTTCTTTAACTTTTAGTCTTTAGATTTAAACTAAATTTCAATTATTTATGAACACGACTGAGCTATAAGCTTAATAATGCTTATTATGCTTTATATAATTGTTTATTTGTTTACCTACTTTTTTATTTCTCTTTATCAGGCTCCTGGAGTATGATGCCTGCGAGAGACTATTTCGAGAGATAATGGAGCAGTTAACACTGCGAGATAGAGAGCCACGAACATCACAAACATTCGCACACTTATCAGCGAATATTCGCATTCGTATGAAAAAGTACAGCGGTGAAGTGCGCCAGCTGAAGATCAAAGTCGAAGAAGCTTCAAGACAGCGAAACATGTATCCTTTACTAAAGCAAATTTGCAATAAAATAGAATTTAGAATATATTTGAAGGGCGTGAGAACCAGATCCTAACCTCAAAATTGAATTGCCTCATTTTACTTCGTAAATACTCATATAGAATTACGTCTTTGCAGAGTGCACAGTCTTTCCTCTATTCCCCTCCGTTTCCCCGTTCTTCAAATTCCGCCTTTTCCCTTTAAACATACGATATTTGAAAATTACAAATACAATTGTTCGTTTAACATCTACAAAATTATTATATTCAAAACTAGAATATGGTACCCCGCGAGCAATGAAAGCTTTTTTTTTAACTTAGAAAATTATCTATTATTATTAATTAACCTTTTTTAAATTTGACTAATTTCAAACTAAATTATTTAGGACTTAAGTAAAACTTTAAAGGTAAAATATTTTGGGAATCTATATATAAATTAGATATTTTCGAAATTACCTATAATAAAGTAAAGTGGTCTGCCTGCCCACATTGAAGATTCTTTGGTTTAAATTTGAATAAAGATTTTCATTATGTTAGACATATTATAACAATTGAGGTCCCGGATCAAAGAACACAAGTTTAATAAGTTCTAAAATTTAAAAAAATTTCAAAAACTACCAAACAACAGATTTCAATAATTCGGCCAATTTATGCGCAGTTTTTAGTAGGTGTTAAATATTTTTTCTTTAAATATAAATTCGATATAATATTCAATTAATGTAAAGATTTATCAAAATTTAGACAAAGCTCTTTCTCTTACTTTTTCTTAAATGAAGAAACCTTTTCTTTGAGACTAAAATATTACCAAAAAGTGGTCTTTTTTATTTAAAAATAAAACAATTTTGTATTTAAAATTGTTTTATCGCTCAGGGTTTAATTTGAAAATGTTCATAGTTAAGTCTTTTAGTTTCATTTCGTACATTTACAAATTTGTATATAGGATAATGTTTTTAGTGCTTAGACAATTTTAAATAATAATAATTTATAGACGTTTTAAATTCAACAATTTCTGAATTATCAATTGTACATATAAATTTTTCAAATATAACCAATTTTTAATTAAATATTTCAAAAGATCGCTATTTAAAATGTAACCATATGTGACTAAGAATATTTATGGAAACAGTTAAGATTTCCAGATACGTAAAAATATTGGCATCCATGAAAATATTAAAATTACGAAAGTAAGAGTTTTTTCAAACTTATCGTACTAACTAGAATTAATCATTTTCTAAATTATTTAACTCGTTTAAAAAATGTATGACTAATTTTTAAAAATGTGATAATATAGATTTTTAAATCTTTTGTGTTTTTAATAATAGCAAATAAAAACCCGGGTACGTGGACGCGCACTTAGCGTGCTTGCATTTTGTTTAAACGTATTTTTTAGAGAAATTTAATTTTTGATCATGGCTTTTCGAATATTTTCTACATGTTTCAATGCATTTTTATGATTTCCAAAGATTTCAAGGTATGCTAAGTAGTTTCAACGAATTTCTAGAGAACTTTAGTGAATAAAGTAAATTTTATTTCAAAGGATTTCTACCGATTTCAAAACTTTCAATGTATATGAAGGTCACACAAAAATTTCAAAGGATTTGAAAGATTTTAAGTTATTTTCAAGAGATTTTGTTCAAAAAATTTTAGATCCCTTAATATCAAAAAATTTGTTATTATAGATTTTTAAGTACTTCATGTTTTTAATATTAGAAAGTAATAGTCCGGGGTGCGCTTAAGGCGCGTTCATTTGATGTCAACGGGATTTTTGTTAGATAAATTTAATGAATAATTTTAATTTAATTTTCGTCCAAGGAATTTCAAATGACTTCTACTTATGTTAATGGATTTTTACGATTTCAAGGGATTTCAACGAATTTGTAGAGAACTTTAGGAAATAAAGTAAATTTTATTTCAAGGGATTTCTACGAATTTTTACAGTTTCAAGGGATATGAAGGAATTCGACAAATTTCGAAGGATTTTAAAGATTTAAGTTATTTTAAAAGATTTCAAAGAATCTCAAGAGATTTCGTTAAAAAAATTTGTAGAACTGATATTTATAAATTTGTCACTATGCATTTTTAAATAGTTTTTAATATTGTAAAATAAAAATCCACGGACGTAAAAACGCGGTTCGCGCGCGTGTGTTTAGTGATAATATAAAATATCTTAGAAGCACGAACATGAACTATTTTCAATTTGAGTTTGAGGGCATTGAAGAGTGTTTTTCTAATTTAAATTAAAAATGTGAATTTTATTAAGGATGAAATAAGAATATTCTTGATTATGTGAACGATTTAAAACATAATATACCTACGTATATATATATATATATATATATATATATAAATTATTAAAAATTACAATTAAATTAAACATTAAGTTATTTAAAAACTATACAATTTCTTGTAAAAATATTTGTTCTTCTTTTATAAATGTAAAAATAAATTTTAAATCTTTCCCTTTTTTCCCCTTTTCGTGAAAAAATTACCATATTGTCCCTTTTTTGAGCTCTTTGCGCAGTGATCCCTCTTTTTGTTAGATACTTAGGGCCTGTACTTCTGTTTTGAAATTAGCCAATTTTTCACTCCGAATACAGTCATGATTAAAAACAGGAGTAGGCTCGGAGTATCTAGCAAAGATGTAATTCTAGTATTTTTGGAGTGAAATGAAGCAATTTAATTTCGAAATTAGGGCCTGGTTCAATGCCCTTAAGGAAAAATATTCATATTTTCGAGATTCAACGGCAATAGTTTTGATTTAATTTCACAATCAATTTAATAAGCAGAAAAAATGTCACTTTTTTTAAACTAAATATTTAAGCGGGTAAACCTGGAAGTACTACATACCATGCCTAAACAATGTATGTCCAATACCAAAATTAAGGGCTCATTTAGGGTTCCTTCAGTATTCAAAATCAAAATTTTGGACACTGTGTTAAAAAAAATGGATGTTAGTGCTAGCTTTACATGAAGCTAACAGTAACAGTACCATGGTAGAAATATTTGTTGCATCAACTTTTTTCTTTCATAGGAATTGAGGGCTCATTTAAGGTTCTTGCATGGCTCCAGGAGCAATTTGTCAACAACAACCCCTATCACTGAAAAAATACCCTAAAGAATAAATAGGCTCTAAACATAAAAGTGACTACATCAGAATTAAGGGATCTTTTTGGCTTTCTAACACCCCCGAAAATAAATTTTCCAAAATCATCCCTTAATATTGAAAAAATACCCCGAAACCAAATGTTCTCATTACGTACAAGAAAAATTATTGTACAAATTTGGTATATTTTCTAGCTGTCCGAAACATCAAACACTTTTAGGATTTACTGATATTATTCAATTTTTTTCCGATTTGATGCTAAAAATTCTTTTTAAGTATTAATTGTCAAGATAAATGAGAGAAGAAGATATCTAATGAACCGTGGTTTTTTTATTGGGAAGGAGCATTAAATCATTAATTAATAATAAATAAAATAAAAATTAATTAATTTTTTAATGAATTACATCTCTACTATTTAAATGTATGAGATTGGCTTGACTAAACGGTTGGACTCGATGAAGGTTAAGACATAATTGAAGGGTGGTGGATTTATTCAAAGTCTTATTTTTTAATATACTAATAACAAAAGTTTTAATTAAAATTTTATCTTAGGATTTGAGCATAGTAATAACTTTTTGAAATCAAATCTTTGTCACTCGCATTCAGAAGTTAACTATTTCGGAAGTGAGTTATAATTTATATTGAAACTGTCGATTTTACATTGTTTATCGCAATCCTTAGCCGAGTCTGTTCCAATTTGTGATCAGTGTCACTTTGAGATTGTCAACGATATATCTATTTCCTCGAAATTGGATAACTTTTTTAGATTATATATTTTTTGGGTTTGTATGATCAACACGTCATCTTGAAAGTGGATTTTTGTCTTACTTGGATTTTATATAACGTTTTTTCGCTCTCCTGAAAAATCCCGATTTTTTCGGCTATCTAGGTCTTGAATTAAAAAAAAGATTGATATAACACGTTTTTGATACAATAAGTATATTAGATCGCAAAAAATTTAAGCGGAAAGCTTAAAAACTGAGTTTTTTGCTAACTTTTGAAATGACCCATATTTTCGAAATTATTCAACCTTTTTAAATTTATATGTCTCATTTTCAAGGTAAATTGGCAAATCACGTGTCCCAATGATTCCCTTTTGTAAATTTTCTTGTTTGTAGCTCGCAACAAATATTTCTACCATGGTACTGCTAGTTTGACGTAAAGCTTGCAGTCCATGCATTTTTTTTTTTTTTGAGAATCCAGAGCCCAAACTTTGAATTTTGGGTACTAAATGGCCATTAGTTCTGGCACAGGGCACTGATAGGGTACGGTCCAAGAAAAGCAAAAATGGCTGATATACTTAATTCTCAGTTTAATGTAAAATTCTTTTACGGGGTGGTTTTGGAGTGTTAGCGGTGATTTTTGGAAAAGTGTTTGTTGCTTTCGGACAGCTAGAAGATATTCCAATCTGATGTAATACTTTTTCTTGTACTTAATCAGTACTTTTGGTTTCGGTGTAGTTTTTCAATGTTAAGAGATGGTTTTGGAAAATTTATATCGAGGGTGTTGGAGAGCCAAAAACTAGCCCTTAATTCTGATGTACTCATTTTTAGGTTTAGAGCATATTTATTCTTTAGGGTAGTTTTTAAGTTTATTAAAGTTTTTTAAAAGTTTTTTTTTAAGTTTTTAAGGTTGTTTTTGATAAATTGCTCCTGAGGCCATGCAAAAGGCCTAAATGAGCCCTCTAATTCCCGTGAAAGAAAATCTTTGATGCAAAAAATATTTCTACCATGACAGTACCATGCTGTTTTTTTATGCTGAGCTCAAAATTTGGCTTTTGGGTACTGAATGACCCTTAAATGAGCTCTGAATTTTGGCATAGGGCATACATTGTAGTACTGACGTACAACTTATACAGTACTTAAATTAAACGTCAACACTATGAAGAAATTAAAACAATGATTCTATCTTTACGTTTTTTAATGAATATAGACCTTAAAATTCAAAGGACCACAGAACTGCTGAGGAGGCTGAACGTAGAACGAGGCAAGTCGAACAACTCCAAAGTAAAGACGTTCAGATTCAACGACTCTTTGACTCTCGCAGAAACGAAATGGCCTCGTCACGTGCTGGCCTAATGGCTCCCAGTTCTTCAGCTTTTGCAGATATTGGAACAACCAGCTGGGGAATTGACGATGACGACGATCAGCCTCTAGATATTCAGGTTTCGGTAACCGATCTTAAAAGTGAACAAAAACGATTACTAGAAGGTACTAAATTATTTCATCTTCAGATATAATATTTATTAGCAGATTAATTTTTAATTTAACTTATTTTTTTCTAGAACAAGAACAAGGACTAGAAGAATTGTCTAAAGTAATTTCAAGACAAAAACAAATCGCTCACACGATCCACAGTGAGGTCGACCTCCACAACGGTAAACGAGAATTCACTTTTTAATAATTAATTTTATCGCCGGAAAAAAATTCCGGTTTTCCCCGGCTAAAGCTGAATTTTCCATTTTCTAAATTAAAGCATAAACATTTTTTATTCAATCATTTAATAACGAACAAGTTATATAATGAAAACCTCCTAATCTCAATAGGTTTAATTTGAAGAGCTTCAAAAAACCGTTATCTCACAATAAAACATTCAAAATGATAAAATATCACCTTCACAAACTTTAATTATACAAATTTATATGTCTCCATTTTTATCGTCGGAAAAATACCAGGTTTTTTAAAAAATTTCTCGGGCATAAGAATAAAAATAGTTTTTTGTAACTACAGACTTCGCAGCACAAAATGCTCTCAAAACAGGGGGGAAATAGGGTGATTTTTCACGAAAATATGGGAATAAATTCTTTGAAATAAAATTAATGTATAGGTAACATATTGAATTCGATATGTAATACTTTAAATTCCTAAGATATAAAGTCGAAATATATATTGCATTTTCAACAAATAAGTTGAATTTTTAACCCAAAGACGAATTTTTAACAAAAGTGTTGAGTTTTCAAGTTTAAAAGTTGAATGGTTTAAAAAATAGTTGACTATTTAATAAAATAATTGAATTTCTAAACAAATGGTTGAATATTCAACAAAATGGTCGAATTTCCAAACAAAAATGATTCAACTTCAACGAAACAGTCGCATTTTCAAAGCAAAACGACGATTTTTTTAGAATACATTTTAATTATCAACCAGAAATGATGAGAAAGAAAAGATGAAAATGAAAAGATGAATTTTCAACTAAAGAGTTTTGAATGTTAAACAAAATTAATTTTGAACCAAACAGTTGCATTTACAACCAAATAGAACTTTAAAAAAAAAGAGATGAATTTTCAAGTAAAAAAAAATCAATTTTTTTAAGAGACAGTTGAATTTTCAAAAAAAAGGTAATACACAACCAATTAAGATGAATTTGCAACAAAAAAGGATGACTTTTTACCATGAATGACGAATGTTTAATCCAAAAAGAAGAATTTTCAACAAAATAGTTGAATTTTCGATTTAAAAAGATTGAAATTGAACCACGAACAGTTACATTTTCAACCAAATAGTTGAATTTTCAAAAAAAAAGACGAATTTTTTGGAAGACATTAAAACGTGAATTTTCAGCAAAAAAAAGTTGAATTAAAAAAAAATATTAATTTTTAACCAAACAGTTGCATTTACAACCAAATAGTTGTATTTACAACCAAGTAGTTGTATTTTCAACCAAATAGAGACGAATTTTCAACAAAATAGTTACTTTTTTAACCAAATATTTAAATTTTCAACAAAGTAGTTGAATTTTCAACAAAAAAGTTAATTTTCAACCAAGAAAGGTGAATTTTCGATCAAGAAAGATGATTTTTACCATAAAAGATGAATTTTCAATCCAAACAGATGAATTTTCGAACAAAATATTTAAATTTTCAACAAAATATTTGAATTTTTAACCAAAAAGAATTAGTTTTGAACCAAAAATAGTTGGATTTTCTTATTGTGTTCTATTGATTCAGTTCACATTTAAGCGAAAAACAGGGAAAAAAAGAATTCATTGAAAAAGGAGTAAAGAGGGGAATAGGGGAAAGAGTGTGTAGTCTGTAACTAAAATTTAATATATTGGCTTTTCTTACTCGATAAATATTTTTACCGATATTTTTTATCATTAAATTTCCGGTCCGCGTACAAATTCCGGGTCATTTCCCGGTCTTAAAAGATTCCCGGTCCAGTGGTCATTCTGAATAATATAAATATTTACCGGCACTTTCCTAGAAAATTTCTCCGATGAGGAAGTATAAAATTGACTCTCTTTCCCTTTTCTCTCTCTATTTTCTTTTCTTACATCTGTCTCTAATGAGCCGATTACACTGATTTTCTTATATTTACTTCTCTTCTTTTGAGACTTTTTGTGCAATTTTATTTTGTTATACAAGTTGACTTTTTTTGCTATGCCTTGAAAGATTTTTAAAAAATCATAATTATTTTCCATTTTTATTTTTAATGGTCATATATTTTATTCAAATTTGGAATTTTTTCAGAAATAATCGATGATTTAGCGGACCACGTCGACAGAACCGATGCACGTTTGATTCAAGGAACTCGAACAGTGCAAAGTATCAGTGAAAAAGATAGTACGTGGTGCTACTGGATTATCATCATCATTCTTTTAATAAGCATAGTCGTAGTAAGTTTCGTATAATAATCCAATTTGTAGATATCCTTTATTTTAGGACAAACGGCAAATGCTGAAAATGAACTTAGTTTTCTCGAAGGAGACTTTACTGATTCGATAGTCTTGTGCCTGACAGTTTTCAGGCTAATTTTCGTTGATCTGGGTATATAGAGTATTTTAAGTATTTTTTTCCATAGATTGGAAATATCAATCGTGATACGTAGTTTGCAGGTTTTGCAATTTATGAGAATAAGATTTTTGTAAAAAGAAGGAGTTAGGAATGCATGAGACGTTTAAAGTATTTTTATGCCATGCCATGCCAAAGAATGAGTTATGAGAGAAAATAATTGTATTAATTGTAATCATTGACTGGGTGTACTATATTCTTCGCATTTGACTAAGGGCACAATGCATTTTCAGCTTAGTAATGTAATGTTTATTATTTATTATTGAATGAGATGCGTATTTTCGTAAGGTTGAACGATTCGTTCTTAAAAATGACCATTTTTATACATATTTTTTTTAGGTAATGAATTGTCAAATCGTAATTTGACTTCTGCTTTGTATAATTAATTAATTTGAAACCGAATTATAAACAATCTTCAATATGCAGCATACAAAAATTAATAAAGGAGGTGTTTATTCCTTATTTATTTATTTTTTATCAAGACTTATCCTTGGACTAGTGTTAAGATATTTAATCGGAATTTGACTTGCAGTGCTCCTAAAAATACTCTGGACTTTTGATAAATACTCAGTATTTTCTTATACTAAGATATTTTTACTATTCACTATAAACGCAAAATGTTATACGACAATAATAAAGCTTTTACATAATAAGTCGAAAGTTATCCTTCAATATAATTACTTTCCCTCTCACTTGTTATGTAAGAATCAATGAATGTTCAGTGTGTATTTGCAACCAACTTCGTCAATATTACTTTATAGGCGTTTAAAATATAAAAAGATACAAACCATTCTCTGATATAATAGAAAGATCTTTTTAAATTAGATAAATAATCCATGTATTTCTCATGACTGATAAATCACAAAGATCTAAAACTTAATAAAATAGAAAGCTAAGAACTTCGAAGATCTTACAATTCAATTCTTTGATATATTTATGCACTTTACGAGTAATTGATCAAATTTTAATCTCCTTAAAAGGAGGTTGGCAAAATTATACACTCACAAACTCTAGTTACTCGAGTTACTCTAAGATATTTTACAAATTCATGAGCATTTAGTGTCTTGTATGATTAATGATTCTTTTGTTGATAATTGATCTGTTTTGTAATTGCAGAAGTCGCTGGTACGAATATTAAGCCTTAATTTGTTTCTCAGACGTAACTGCTTTCAATCCTAGATTTTTTAAAAGCGCCTTAGCACTTGGGTCTCGTCCTCTAAATCTCCTGAAAATTTCGTTTGATGAGCAGCTGCCTCCTAGGGCAAGGAAGGTGTCTCGATACCTGCGCCCAATAATTTTTTGTTGGGCTTTGTCGCCTGCGGGAATTTCTTGAAATGCACTAAAAACGTCAGCGCCGATCATCTCAGACCAAAGGTAACTGAAAAAAATTACAGAAAGTAAATTTAATAAGAAT
>CAKNYM010049861.1:27207-120831 GCA_932195095.1 Andricus curvator
TTAAAAGATAAGAAATAATAATAAAGGAATAAATATTTCTACTAAATATATATTTTTTATTGTAATCTTGCAAAGTTGCAATATTTTGCTTTAGAATCTTTTATATTCTTTTTCGAAATTTTAGAAAATCATATGAAATTTTTTCATGCATTTTAAGAACATTTTTTTATTTTCTCGAAACCTTTAAAAATTTTTAAAACGCTTCTAAATTTTGTTTCAAAATCTTCAAAAATCTACATTTTGTTTTAAATTTGTTGAAATCTTTTCAAATTTTAAATTATTTTTGAAATAAGACGAATTTTCAACAAAATAGTTTAATTTTTTAACCCGAAAATACAAATTTTCAACAAGAAAGATAATTTTAAACCAAATAGTTGAATTTTCTACCAAACAGATGAATTTTCTACCAAAGAAGATGAATTTTCAATGAAATAGTTACATTTTCCACCATGGAGATAAATTTTCATCTAAAAAATGTAGTAGTCGATATTTCAACTAAAAAGGATTTTAATTTGAAATCAAAAAGAGTTAAATTTATTTAAAAAATACGATTTTTCAAGTAAACAGTTGAATTTTGAACCAAGCAGTTGAATTTTCATTCTGAAAATATGACATTTCAACAACAAAAAATCATTTTCAAACAAATAATTAAATTTTCTATCAAAAAGATGAATTTTCAACCAAGAACATTAATTTATACACAGAAAGACGACATTTTAGCAAAATACATGAATTTTCAACTAAAAAAGATCCATTTTTAACCAAAAATGGAATAGTTAAATTTTCAGTTAAAAAAATTAATTTTAAAACAAAATAGTTAAATTCTGAACCCCAAAAAAATTAATATTTAAAGAATTAAATTACAGTTGAATTTCACCAGAAAAGACGAATTTTCAACAAAATAGTTTAATCCTCCTCCAAAGAAGTTAATTTTCAACCAAACAATTGCTTTTTTAACCGGAAAGGTGTAATTTATACACAAAGATAAGAATTTTCAAACATCTTTCAAACTGACTCGAATTATTCCTAAAATTGTTAAAAATATTTCAAAATATAAAAATTGCCTTAAAATATTCCAGATTTTTTTCCAACATTTTTAGAAATCTTTCGAAATTTGTTGAAATTTTCTTTCAAAATTCATTTTTTAAAATAAAAAATGATTTTTAATTTCCCCAGGATTCTTAAGAAAAATTGTTTGTTTTCTTGAAATCTTTCAAAAATTTTTAAATAAAAATTTATTTATTAATCTTTTCAAAACTTCTAAACCTTCTAAATATCTTTTGAAATGAGGTATTTTTTATAAAATTAAAAAAATCTTCCCAATTCTTTTCGGACAATTTTGGAAGTCTTTAAAATTTTTTTGAAATGTCTACTTTAAATGAGGTTTCCAAAATAAAAATCGTTAAAAAAATTTCCAGAAATCTTAAGAAAATTTTGTTATTACTTTGAAACCTTTCAAAATTCACATTTTCCAAAACTTTAAATATCATTCCCGGCTGGAATTAGTCCCGGTGAATTCCCAGGATTTTACTAATTCTCGCCTATTTCCAGGTTAATAGGCACCCTGATGTAGTTAAATATATATTTACATATGAAAAATATACCTGTAATAAGCTGCGCCCATGCTTCCGGAAAATATTTCGCTGAAAGAGCAAACATGCGAGTCTTCCTTGAATTCTGGGATAACGAAATACTTTCCCCATAGACGATTCATTACTTGCACCCAAAACTCTGGCCTAGAATCAAATGCATTTTAGAAAACAATTTTTATGAACTAGTTAATTACCGATTTTAAGATGAAAATTTAATTATAATTACTTCTCGTGTAATTCTAAATCAAAATGAGATAAGTAAAGCTTTTCACAAAGTCTGTATCCTGCCATGTGTGTCCTGAAGTTTTTAAGATTTTCGATCGTTTCTTGAGGCAATGGCTTTCCAGTTTCGTAGTGTCCGCTGATTTCTGATATTACGGAGGGTTCGTAGACCCTGCAAAACGTATATATAATATAGCAAACAAACGAAAGTTTAATAACAAATATATAATATATATTATAATGTCATAATTATAACTTATCATATAATCTTTTTTTTATCATAACTATAATTATTAACTACAATATTGTAGTTCAAATTTTATTCTTTCGAGTTTTATCCAATAAAAACGTGCAAAACTCGATGAGTTTGAATAAATCAGGGTGCAGTTTGTTCTAACTAAAATTTGAAATTAAGTAAATTAAATGTTAATCCATAATCATAAAGTATAGGTTAGATTCATTCTTTCCGTGCGTTCACAGTTCACACAGAAGTTAATGAGAGTTTACCTCTCAAAATTCAGATTTTAATAATAGAGTTTTCTTGCAATAGTTTGACTCAACTGCGATTTGTACCAAAAAAGACATTACTGTAAATGAAGATCATAACTTAAATCTTAGACAAAAAATATCATTAATCCACCCCCCTCCCCCAGTTTACAATAATTTCCCCCGGTAATTGAAGATTTAAGTCAATTTTCAAATTGGAAACATTCCAAGTCAATTAATTTTTATTTCGAAGCCTTTAAAATTGGACATAGTAGCCCTACGAATATCCTCAGTCTTTAAAAATTGTCATTAAATTATGCACAATTATGATCATGTAAAAGGGGATAATTTTATATGTATACAAAGGGACGACTGAAAAATTCCGAAAAAAAATCCCGACACTGTAAAATTCCCGAATAATAAAAGTTCCGAATAATAGACATCCCGAATAATAAGTCTCGAATTAAAAAATTTCCGAAAAATAAAATTTCGAATAGTTTATAATATTACCGAATTGGGAAATTTCCGAATAATAAAATTCCCGACAGTTTATAATATTACCCAATTTGAAAATTCCCGAATAATAAAATTCTCGAATTATAAAATTTCCGAATAATAAAATTCCGAGCAGTGTATAATATTAACAAATTGGAACAATCCCGAATAATAAAATTCCCGACGGTTTATAATATTACCGAATTTAAAAATTCCCGAATAATAAAATTTCCGACAGAAAATTGACCGAATCATAAAATATCCGAACTAGAAAATTCCCGAATTTAAACAATTAAATTTTTTAAATAAATATGATTTATTAATTAAAAATACAATGATCAAATATTTTTATTAAAAAAAATTATGTTTAATGTTTAAAGATTTTAAAATTATTGTTTGAATTTAAAATAACAATACCTAATTGAAAATAATTGTATCCAGAAATATATTTCTTCAATTATTGTTATTTTAAATTCAAACAATAATTTTAGAAACTTTTAACATTAAACATATTTTTTTTTTAAATAAAAATATTTGATTATCGTATTTTTAATAAATAAATAATATTTATACAAAAATTTTAATTGTTTAAATTCGGGAATTTTCTAGATCGGATATTTTATTATTCGGGAATTTTACAGTGTCGGGAATTTTGTTTTTCGGGATTTTTCAGTCGTCCCTATAAGTCATGCACTTTCAAGTCACTGAGAAAATAAAAATAACAAAAAATCAATAAAAAGAGAAAACTAAAATAGGGGACGCCTGAATCATATCCGATTTTGAATTTCTTTTTTTGGAACAAATTGTCGACTAAAAAGATACAACTTAGGCTAGTGCGTGTATTCAGTTTCGAAAATCATTTCTTTGCCTTATAAAATTATTGACCTTAATATACATAGTGCACAATATTTATGGAAGCCACCAAAATTGAACAATTTTTTTATACATACACATACATATTACATACTTCAATAATTTTAATGCATTTAAGAATTTATGATGAAAATTGAATAAATTTTAACCTCAAAGCGTTAAAAATATTATATGCACAATTTAAAATTCTAGGCTTTCAATTTAAAATTATTGGAGCTTGTAAAATTGAAAAATTCCAAAAAACACTCTAAAAACTGCGGATATATTTATTTAAATTTGTAGCTTTTTGACTTACGATAAATTAAAATGAATGTTAAAAATAGAAGTTTAAAATTGAATTATTTTAAATCAAAGAATTTACTAAAATGAGTATTTTGAATATAATGCCGATCTTTAAAACAAATTAATTTGAAGGACGTAAAATTGTTTAATTTCAAATTGGAATCATAATTCATACCAATTTGTTTTTCCGCCATTTTTATTAATAATTTGCAATGGAACGTTTCCCGTGCGTTTTAGCGTGTGTATAACAATACTCGTTTAAAAAGTATTAAGAACTGATGCTAAACGAATTAAAATTGAAATTAATTCATTAAAATTGTATTATTGACGTGTACTAAACTTGAAAAATATTTTTTCAAAAATCCCATTTTGTTAGTTTTTAACAACTTTAAGCTGAAGTAAGTGAATTTCGATAAAAAAATGAATTAGAATAATTGTTTTAATTTACCAATTGGCCATAAAATGAGCGCTGATCTCAGCTGAATCCCATTCCACGTTCGATAAACCAGCCAATTCTGTGTAATTAACTGTCGTCAGAAGATGTTGGAATCCCTTACCAAACTACACAAAAATTGAATATTATACATTAAAATCATGTGAATTCATTCGCACTACATAAAATTAATTGATTTTCGTTCAAATCATTAATAAATTATCATTATTAATTTAATCTAAGAGTAGCCTTTCAGTTTTTTTGTTATGGGAGTTTCAAAAATCACAGGGTACGTAGGATGCGGCATTTTTCATTTTTTTAATTTCGAAAATTATATTTGATTTTCATAATCAGCGACCCAAAAAAAACTCTAAAGACAGAGTCAAGAAATTTGTTTGTAAGAAATACCATAAATATCAAAGGGTTAAGAAAACAGGTACAAATGAGGCAAATTAGCAAAGTTAAGTCTCCAGCAGACCTATACTAGCACAATGCAAATGGATTCTGATCTTTCCTTCATCTTTTGTGGTTCTAACAGGATTAAGGAAGGAATCATGCCCACTATTAGAAATGTCAAGTGTCCTGCTGATCTAACATAATGAATATTGGTTAAGACCTTCCTTTCATCTTTTGTGGCCCTAACAGGATTAAGGAACAAGCCACGCCCATATTTATTATACCAATTAAACTATTAGAAAAGTCAAGTGTCCTCCTGACCCAACACAATGGAAATCGATTATCACCTTTCTTTAATCCTTCGTGTCCCTAATAGGATTAAGGAATGAACCACGCCCACTTTTATGATGACAATTAAACTATTAGAAGAGTCAAGTATCCTGCTGAGCTACTATAATGAATACCAGACTCTATTTTCTATTTACTGGCACTGGAGACCCTAGTTTTATGATTCATTTTTCATATTTTCTTCCTGAGAGGCTTATCCTTCGGCACTCGTACTTTAACCAAATTGTCCCACGTTAAATGGAAAGGATTCTCGTCCAAGATTTTAATAAAGCACACTGAAGGAAAGGTCTTAAAGGGGATTTATTAGAGTCAGAAAACGGGATGTAAGTTTCCGGCCGCACGGTTGACTATTTTTGTCTGATTTTTTGCATACGTCATGTAAATATTATTCTGTTTTGCTGACAATATTGCTGCAGTTAGCTGTCTGTGCGTTTTTTAAGCGTGCTCTTGGACCCTCGTGAAACGAGAGGAGGCATGGCTTGATTAAATTTTAATTAGCCGAATTAGTTTATTCATATAATTAGAAAAAAGTGAAAAAAAAAATTCATGAAAATCGGTTGATATTTGCAGTAATAATGAAAATGTTAAAGTGCATACAAACGTGTAGCTGTTACCTAAACTCCCTAAATCTGAATTTATAGTAGTCAATTAAAAAATACTGATGAGGAAGGCTTAGTAATTCGAATACTAAGCCTTACTAAATAAATTAGCAGTTTTCTAGTAAAGATTGTGAGAAAAGCTTACTAAAGCAATCAAAGATAAACCTAACTACTTGACGCGCCCACCTGCGTCTTTATTCAATTATCTGAGAGCAAGCGAGAAGCAGCTATTAAAGCAGTCGAGCCTCTAATCCACTCATTGCACTGATTTAAATTCATATACCGAGTAAATTAATTGGTTGCACACTGTCCCAATAAAAAAAACAAATTGGAATTTTATAGCCTTGTCTTAATTTTAATTTCTATAATTACTTGTAATCAATGACAAGGAAGAACACGTTTTTCCATTTAATAAAATTATAAATATGACGCTCAAAGAATGAATCCATTTCAAATCAGACAGGTTCTACACTTGAAGTCACAGAATCTCTTGGGGACGAAATATGTTGTTTTTTAGAGGAAATTAGGCGATACGTATTTTTCCTATTGGCAACAAAAATTTTTCCCAAGAAGTTATGCCTATTTGAATTTTGTGCTTTGGTCGTAATACGCAGGAAAATTTAAAGAAGAGTTACAATTAACAAAATGGCGGCAGTTTATCTTAAAAAATTAAAACTCGATTTTCCCAAAAAACCGACCCTTATATTTTTTTATTGGAATTTGTGCTTTGATCAGGAATATACCTTGTGAGTTGTATGCGGGCTAAATAACTTTTGTAGCCAGAAGAATTTTTTTTCATACAATCAATTTTTCTAGTTTTTCTCGCAAACAATGATACATAAAAGAATGTTAAGATAAATGTTTGCACGTCTAAAAAAGTTATATGCAAAATATCTGTTGTTCTTTTGCGATGTCTTTCATCGTTGACGAGAAAAATTGAAAACATACGTTTTTAGGAAAAAAAAATCTCCCGGCATTCAAAAATGATTTACCTCGCATAAAGCTGATACGATATCTTCCTTATGTAAGCAGAAATTGTACAAAAATTTAGGGCAAAATAAGAAAGGTGGGGGTTTCCAGAAAATCTTTGTTATTTGTTTTCTTCAAATTTTGAAAATATGAAAAAAATATTGTCTGTAAAACTCCACCTTTTGTATCCTTCCAAATCTTTTTTGAAAGGTTCTGCTAATAGAAAAATGGCATCCTATCAGCGTCATGCGGGCTGAACCATTCTTGAGGCCGGGAGAGTTTGTTTTCCTAAATATGTAATTTTTACTTTTTCTCGTAAATGATGAGAGATATCGCAAAAGCAAAAGAGGTATTTTTTTTTCTAACTTTGTTAGATTTTATTTTAACATTTTTCCGTATCTATCATTGTTTGCGAGAAAAAGTATAAAATTCTATCGTATGCAAAAAAAATATCCTGGCCAAAGAAATTATTTAGCCTGCATAAAACTTACAAGATCCTTATATTCTTGATCCTTTACTTGATCCTTGAACTTGATCCTTATTAAAGTACAAATTCAAATATAATTATACATATACAGTGTATAGTATCTGTGGTTGAAAAAATAAATAATTCTTTATTCATTTATATTTTTGAAAGCCCCCCTCCCCCTACACTCCTATCGAAGTTAAGAAAGTCAGGGCCTACCCACGTGTTTTTTCACAATCTCAAGTCTGTCTCAAATCGTGCATTGTTAGAAATTTGTATAAATGTACGAGATTCAAAATAGTTGTGTTAATGAATCACATTAAAAAAAATATATAGGATAGAGCTGAAATAAAAATGTTACAAATGTGAATAAAGCGCTAATTAAATGGAAATAATGTTGACAGAGGTTTTTAAAATATAATTTATCATCCATTTAACAGTTTATGTGAAAATTATAGCGAAATTAAAAAGGCGTAATTGGAATAAAGATAAATGGAATTATTACCAAAATTGGATGTTACATTTCAATTTTCACATTTTCCCATTTATATATGGATAGAATATTTACCACTCATATTTTGACTACTGAAATATTGCGAAGTCATTTAGTAATTGCTTTAGTAAGCTTTTCTCACAATCTTCACTAGAAAACTGCTAATTTATTTAGTAAGGCTTAGTATTCGAATTACTAACCCTTCCTATTCAGTAGTTTTTAATTGTTTTTAATTTTCATGAATCTTTTCTTTAATTTCTTCTAATTATATGAATAAACTAATTCTGCTAATTAAAATTGCATCAAGCCATGCTTGCTTAATTACAGTTTTTGTAACCGGCCTGAAAACGCTCAGAAAACGCACAGACAGCTTACACTGAGCGTCACTGCTATCGTACTCCCTTATCGATTATTAAACAAAATATAAACATTTTTTCGAAAACCCGGCTCTTATCAGCAAAACAGAATAATATTAACATGGTGTATGCAAAAAATCAGACAAAAATATTCAACCGTGCGGCCCGAAATTGCATCCCGTTTTCTGATAATGGCCCACGAAATTTAATATTTTCCTCAATACCCGCGCCGAAACTTGCGCCTTACACGTTCGTTCAGAAGAGTCTAAGTTGGTCTTTACTCGATTGGTGACGTCAGAGCGAAGTAATGTGGCATTTAGTCCTCTAGAGAACTAAGTAATGCCATGCGCATCCCCAATCTACCCCTTCTCTCTGAAACTGCGCATCGCAACTTAGATTCTTCTGAACGAACTCGCATGATTTGCCACACTCGCTACGTTCGCGTAGCAAACTTCATGCTCGTCGGTAATCGACGCTGTATGCCGCTTGTTGTACAATCTACTATACCTTTCTGAATAATTCTTCGACATCCTCGAACGTAAGAAGCGAAGGTTTCCCTGGTGCTGGTGGCTGGAAATTGAATACCATCGCGGCTAAAGCATTGACATTACAAACTTTGCTTCTGTTTCTTACGCCGATCATCCAACCATCATGTAGACCTTCATGCATTTTTTCTTCTCTGAGATACGGATCGAAATAGAAACTTGCTATGGGTTCCGCATCAGAGTTATCCAAATCGAAAACATTAAAAAATCGAACATCCTCATGCCAGACACTTGGGTTTGGTCCTTCGACAATTTTCATGTGGAACAACGTTTCGGCAAGTTTAAATAGTCCCTCCAAAACCTTTGGCAAGGGGAAATATTCTTGCACGACATTTTCTTCATACCTGTGCATATAGGTGAAAGACGTAAATATGCTAGAATGAGTTTATTTATTATTTTTAAATCTAGTCTTAAGTCTTAGGGACCGTCCATAAACTACGTTACCAATTTGAGGGGGGGGGGTCAGACAAAAACTACAGTTGGCAACAGGGGGGGGGCAGTGGAAGTATCGAAACGAACTTAGATAACATTAAGTACATTTCCTGATGATAAATTTGAACAAAGTTTGCGAATTTTGCCAAATATATTTTAACAATAACTTAATAAGTTTGAAAATTACTTTCATATTTCAGACTTGATACTCTTTCGTCTATTCCTCTCTTTTCCCATTTCAAAGATTTCTTCTTTTTTCTCAGTAATAAAATCCAACTGTTTTTGGATGACAAGTCTATTATTAATTATTATATGTTTGGCTCGGAATTCATCTCCTTTGGTTAAAAATTCTACTATGTATTTGGTTGAAAATTTAATTATTTTGTTGAAAATGCAACTATTTCGTTAAGAAGTCATTTTTTTGGTTAAAAATATAACTATCCCATTTTTAGAAATTTAATCTTCTTGGTTAACATATAAACTTTTGGGTTGAATGTTGAACTATTTTGTTGAAAAATCATTTTTTTCTTGATGATTCACCATTTTAGTTGAAAATTCATCTCTTTGGTTGAAAGTTTAACTATTTTGTTGAAAAATTGCTTTTTTTGGTTGAAAATTCGACTTTTTTGGTAGAAAATGAATTCTCCTATTCAGATGAAAATTCATCCTATCTGGTTAAAAATGCAAGTGTTTGATGTACATTAATCTGTTTTGATTGAGGATTCAACTATTTTGTTGAAAATTCGTCATTCTTAATTGCCTTCAACTGTTTTTTTTAAATAATGTTTTTTGGTATATAAATCAACTACTTGGTTTAATGTTACACTACTTTTTTTTAAATTCATTTATTTTCTTCGTTAAAGATTCATGATTTTAGTTGACAATTCATATTGTCAAGTTGAAAATTAAACTGTTTTGTAGAAAAATCGTCTTTTTGGCTTGAAAATTCAACATTATACAAGAAAACTAACTATTTGGTTGAAAAATTAACATTTTATGTTGAAAATTCAACTATTTGGTTAAAAATTAAACAATTTTATGACAATTGAACTATTTGGTAGAAAAATAACTTTTTTGTTGAAAAATGGTGTTTTTTTTTTTGGTAAAAATAATTTTTTTTTATCTAAAAATTTAACTATTTCCTTTCGAGTTGGAAATTAATCCTTTATAGGTTGAAAAATCAACTATTAGTTAGAAAATTCATGTGCTTTGTTGAAAATTCGTCTTTTTGTTTAGAAAATTAATCTTTTTTAGTTGAAAATGTAACTGTATGTTTTAAAATTAATTTTTATTAGTCTTTTGGTAGGAGATTCGTCTTTCTCGGTTGAAAATGAAACTAATTGGTTAAAAGTTCAACTATTTTGTTGAAAATTCGTCTCCTTTGCGTAAAGGTTAAACTATTTGGTTGTTATTGCAACTCTTTGGTTAAAGATTATTTTTGTTGTTAAAAATTCATCTTTTTTTGTAGAAAATCTTTTTTAGTCTAAAATTCAACCATTATGTTGAAAAAGCAATTAGTTTCAAATTTAAAGCCTTGTATATTGAATTCAAGGTGCCAGCTACATTAATTTTATTTAAAAGAATTCATTCCCCTATTTTCGTAAAAAAGCAGACTATTTTCCCTGTTTTGGGAGAATTTTGGACTACGTTACTTTTTGATGAGGGGGGGGGGGGGGGTAGCTCAAAATTGGTAAAAGTGTTAAGAGTCTAGAGTCATATCTAAATGAATGTCTTGAAATTTTCTATTACTGGAAAATTGCACGTCGTTGCTTTCTTGACCAGTAGGAAATATCCCATTGCCTTATCCGATCTCCTTCGAAACCTCTCTCTTTTGCGAAGCTATACAGTTCTGCAATTTCGCGTTCTTGAGCTGGCAGAGCTACAGAAAAGAAGATTAATAAATATTAATATACATATGAGATCAACTTATCATTATAATATTGAATAAAAGACCTAATTATTAGAATTTACCTGTTTGTCGTAAAGTTTCGAACACGTCGTAAATATTTTCTAAACTGCCAGCCATTTTAGTTTCCATACTCATATGTGCAAAAGATTTGTAGCCCAAAGCTTGTGCCACTTCGTTTCGAGAACCTCTGATGTTTTCAAGAGGAGTACTGTTTTGAGCATGCCTATCTCCGTATAAAGAACATCTCAAGACTTTAGATTTCCACAAATCTTTCCTCAAACTTCTATCGGAACAGTATTCTGCAAAATATGTAATGAACTTGAAGAACTTTGCGAAATTATATTTTTCTTACTGCAATTACTTTGTAATCACTGACATTCCAGTTCTAAAATAGAAATTAAATAAACTCGGTACCTAAAAATGTCGATGCGATGAAAGATTGTAAAGTAATTTTCCAAGGACCTTGACGAGGATGGTTCGGATCTGCAGCCACGCGTTTTAAAAATTCTTCTGGAAAATCTCTCATCGCTCCATGATCTTCTATTATTTGAGAATACATTCTCGTAGCAGCCTTTTAGAAAAAAATCCAGACAAATTATACAATCTATACACTCTTTCAATCATTCTTTATTACTATTTTTGAAGTTTTTTTCTAACAAACCTCAAGCCTTTCTCGGAATAACTTTTGCTGCTTTCCAATCTCTTCGTAAGTATAACTGAGATTGTCTTGGACTTTTTTAGTTTTTATATCTAACCCATTGAGTCTTCCTTCCAATATAAATTTAGAGAGCAATCTTTCTTGCTCTTTCGTGAACTTGTTTTCTTGATTTTCCAGTGCAGTTTTGCAGGCTTGGAAAATAGATTTACTACAATGTTTATACGAGTAGGCTGTCCTGACCCGTCTGTCTATATTTTCGTAACATTGTGTAGGCATTCGACGTTTGTCTCCAAAACATAATGCCTTGGTGACTCCCCAGGTCGATTCTAAAGGAACTTCAAGTTCCTCGAGAGGATTTATCAGATCGGCGATAACGTTCGAGTTTTCCTTTTCTGAGAAAGAAATATGAATCATTTTTTTTACGATAACTGTGAGATAAAGTTGTACTTAAAATAGTATCAAAGTAGCAAACAGAAAGAATTTAGATTCAGAATGGCCACTCAAATCTCAGAAAAAATTCCCCGTCATCAGGGAGATCGAAAAACTTCATTTTCAAAATTCCCTGATTTTTCCCTGATCAATTTTTCATTTTCCCCGACCATTATTACCCAAATACCAGTAATTTAATCTTGCAAAACTTTAACCATAGAAACTTTTATAAACGGAATAAAACCATAACATTTCTACCATAAAAGATGAATTTTTAATGCAGAAGGACGAATTTTCAACAAAACAGTTGAATTTTCGACCAAGAAAAGTAACTTTTTAACAAAATAGTTAAATTTTTAACAAAATAATTAAATTTTCAACAAAGTAGTTGAATTTTTAACCAATTCTTGAATTTTATACCTACAAAGATGAATTTTCAACAAAAAAAAAGATGAATTTTAAATCCAAAAGGACGATTTTTTTGTCGAAGTAGACAAATTTTCAACAAAACGGTTGAATTTTCGACCAAAAAAGATAAATTTTTAACAAAATAGTTGATTTTCCAACAAAATAATTAAAATTTCAACAACAAAAAAATAGTTGAATTGTTAACCAATACTTAAGTTTTATACCTACAAACACGAATTTTCAACAAAATATTTCAAGTTTCCGCAAAGAGATGAATTTTCAACAAAATAATTAAATTTTCAACGAAATAGTCGAATTTTCATCAAAAAGATGAATTTTAAACAAAAAATGTAATAGCTGATATTTCAAACATAAAATATGAAATTTTTACCGAAAGAGATTAATTTCAAAACAAAAAAGACAAATTCTCAAACAAAAATATAAAAAGATGATTTTTCAAATAAACAGTTGAATTTTCAGCTAAAAACATCAATTTTCAACTAAAAAATCCATTTTCAATCAAAAAGAGATGAATTTTCAACTAATATGATGAATTTTACAACCAAAAAGACGATTTTTCAAAAAAGATTGATTTGAAATTTCAAGCCAACAGAAAAATCTTCTGTAAAATAGTTGAATTTTTAACCCGAAAATACGTTTTTTACCAAATTAGAGGAATTTTCAACTAAAAAAAATCTATTTTCAAACAAGAATGGAAAAGTTACATTTTCAGCAAAAAAACAATTTTAACAAAAAAAATCTGCTTTGCGCGCGGCTATTGGATCTCGCGCTTCGCGCTGGATAATGTATTCACCTCGCGCTTTACGCTCGATTTCTCTAGGTTTTTGCACTTCGTGTTCGACCAGAATCTTATCTTGTAAATTTTTTAACATAGAATCTTTAATAAATGGAATAAAATAATTTTTAATTAAAATTTTTAAATTTCAAATTGATTATCCTTGAAAGTTATTTCTGACTTTTGCAAGATTTTTTTCAAAATCCCTGACCAATAAAATTCCCCTTTTTTTCCTCATTTCCGTGGTTTTCCTGAGCAACGGCCACCCTGCCCTTCATTGTCGGGCTTTTAATAAATTTGTCGAGGTCACTAATTTTTAAATTCAAGTAGTTAAAATTGAATAATTTCGAGCTCGAAGCGTTTAAAATTTAATTTTAGGTGTGCTGCACCTTTATTATTACCCCTTTAATATTGACAATCGAATGTTTTTGTCAATATTAAATTTACAATTAGTCTGCTATTGCATAAATAATTTTTCATACAATTATTCGTAAGTTGAGAAAAAAGTTAATCTGAACGGTGAATTACTTTCAATTTTTTTCTCCAGGCTCTTGATGCCTTGTTCGAAATCCACTGTTTGTTTATTAACAGCAGCGATACATCTTTCAATAGTGACCTTTTTAAAATCTGGCAATTTAGTTTCTTCCGAAAGCAGTGGATTTTTTTCTGTCAAATCTTCTCCAATTTCAGGAAGTCTATAATAGAAAAAATGTTAGTTTTCTGTCAAATATATCATTAAAAAATAACATCATTAAATAAGTAGCAATGATTCGCTAGCTTCTAATATAGTTAATTTTGTTTACGCAACAACAATATTGGAAAAAGATTTCAAGAATTCAATAATTTTGCATCATAAAATGCAATTTTTTTGTTTCCGACAAATCTATGTCTTTGGTAAATTTCAAATAAGTCTACTTTTGTTTATACTTTACATAAAGAAATAATAAACAAAGTTTTTTATAAAAGGAGAAAGTCTAAAATTTAAAATAATTATACGAAACGTAGGAAATAACTAAATCTGCGGATAAAATACGACGAAAATCCGTAACTAACATAACCTCTAAAATACTTACAATACGATGTACCCATTTCTTTTTTGTGTTTTAAAAAGGTTATTTCTCGTTAATAATAGTCTTCTGCCACAAAATGAGACCGCCATTGTTTCAATTAGGGTAAATAACCGAAATATCACTTTTGAATCATCTTCGGCTGAAAGCAAATATTTTCGCTGAAAGGCTGAAATACAACAAAAATTCACGTCTCACGACTCTCACGACGACTCGCCGGCCATGAGTTACAAATTTTTTTGTACGTAGACCCGCCACTCGATGAATAAAATTGACCTTAATCTACGCCAGTAGCATGCAACAATAATACTAAATTTTAAAAAACAATTCAGAATATTCAGATGTGTCGAAAAAAATCTAAAATTTTTTGTTATTTTACAGAATGTTACAAAAAATATTAGGAAAAATTCTTGTAATTCCTTAATAGTCTTTTCAACTGGCTCGAATTTTTCTTAAAATTTTGATAAGTATTGAAAAATTAAAAAAATCGCCTTACAATCTTCTAGATTTATTTTCGACATTTTTAGAAATCTTTTCAAATATTTTGCAATCTTATTAAAACTTCTTTAAAAATTAATTTTTCATAAACAAATCATTGAAAATTTTCCCGGTATTTTATATGAAAATTTGTTTATTATCTTCGAGATTTTCTTGAAACTTTCAAAAATTCTTACAAAGCTTCTAAATTTTGTTCGAAATCTTCAAAAATCTACATTATGTTTTAAATTGTTTGAAATCTTTTAAATTATTCTTTAATCTTTTCAAAAATTCTAAGCCTTCTACATAACTTTTAAAATGATTCGAATTTATTATTTTATTTTGAATTTTTATTATTTATTTTAAATTTTCCTCGGAATCTTAATAACATTTTTTCATTCACTTGAAACGTTTCAAAATTCTTAAAACGCTTATGTTTTCGAAATCTTCAAAAATCCACATAGAAAATGTTTTTAAATATTTATAAGTTTTAAATTATTTTTATATCTTTCCGAAACTTATAAATATCTCTTAAAATTACTCAACTTTTTTTAAATGTTGTAATCTTTCAAAATTGAATAATTTTGCTTTACAATCTTCTATTCATTTTCGAAATTTTAGGAAATCTTTTAAAATGTTTTGAAATCTATTCTAATTTTCTCTTAAAATGAATTTTTTTACATAAAAATTCATTTGAAATTTTTCCGAGGAATCTTGAGACATTTTTTTTATTCCCTTAAAATGTTTCAAAATTCATAAAAAGCTGTTGATTTTTTTTTCGAAATCTCTAAAAATCTACATTTTGTTTTATTTTTTTTAAATCTTTTCAAGATTTTAATTATTTTTGAATCTTTTCAAAACTTACAATTATTTTTGGAAACAATTCAGTTTTCTTAATGTTAAATCCTTCCAAATAAAAAAAAATTCTTAAAATCTTCCAGATTCTTTTTTGACATATTTTGAAATCTTCAAAACTTAAAAGTAATCTTTTAAACTAAAACCTAAATCATTAAAATTTTTATTTCTATTTCATCTGTTTTCGAATTGAATTTTTTTACTCTTTTGCTAATGTTTAAAAAATAATTATTAAAAAAAGGCTCTCAGTATATACTTCAAGGAAAAGTTACAATCAATATGATCCATACAGAAAATTTAAAGAATATTTTAAATATCTGGTTTTACTTAAGAAAAATATATCCACAAAAAGATAGATTTTTAAGAAACATTTTTATTTACAAAATTGATGGTGCAGAAGTTCGTAATCTTTCAATATTAAAAAAAGTGTTAGAATTTTGAATAAAAGTCATTTCATACATACTTAAAGTGAAGGCGATTTTAAAAAGAAAAAGGCAACAATTTTTTATAGAAAATGTATTTATTACATCATAAATTGTAATAAATTGTAGCGAACTGATACAAAAACCTTATTATGGTTTCCTGCATTATACTGACCAATATGAATGTATAATGATAATACACTTTCAATTGTACGTAATTGATCAATGATCATGGTTGATTTTTATTGTTCTATATAAGCTTTGAAAGCATTTCAAAGATTTAACTTACGAAATAATTTAAAAATGTAAATGTAATGTACGGTGAATATTTTTATGAGTGAATATAACTTGCAGGTTACATCCAGGAGGAACTACACCTTGTGATTTCGATGAAAAAAAAAGAAAAAAAAACTTAAATTAATCCTTATGTTAAGGCTGCGAACTTATTTACATATTTTGCATATAAAAGTTTTATTTCTATCCTTGAAGGCCTTTTTGTTGACTTTTTCAATGAACATCAAAAAGTGGAAGAAGCCGTGTAGAATTCACCAGTGAAATTACATTATTTTCTTCCCTTCGGACTCGCTGGTAGACTAGAAACTGGAGAATATTCTTCTGTTTGTTGAACGCCTGTGTTTTGAACACTGCATTCCTTTGCGATTTCGTTCGTAATTTCCAATAGGTCGCCCCATCGCCCCATCGTCACTAATCGCTCGTATTCTTTTTGTCTCTGCTCTCTCAGAGCTTGCCACTCAGCGGCGTAAGGTGCAGATTCCTTTAACAAAGAAGATAACAAATTATTTGATAACTTCTTTAAGTTTAATAACAAGTTTGTTTGAAAAGTTTTGCTATTTGAAACTGAAAACAGTGAACGAATGTTCCGAAAGAAAATATTTCTATTTCATTACGTATAGTTAGTAATGATAATAATCAAACTGCATACAATATAAGATATATGTGGAATCAATATTGCAGCCTGTATAAGCAAAATTCAAAATATATGTGAAGACATGAGAATGAAAACTGAGTAACGGCTAAAAATGAAATTTGACAGGATGACCAACAAAAAATTTCTGCGACAGGGTGTATAGACTGACGGATGATTTGAAATTCCCGGTCATTTAGCAGTTTTCTCCCGGTCATTCGTTCATTTTTCCCGGTCAAGTTGAAAGAGTTTCTGATATGGAACAGAGATATTTTTTTAATTCCCTTCTTCTAAATCAGAATTTTTTTGGTTTGTTAATTCACGTTCCATGTCGAAAATTCTCTGTTCTAAATCAAATAATAATTCTTTTTGCTGATTTCCTAAATTCCAAAAGGGGCCACTCACAAAATACGTGATACATTTTTCAGGAACTTCTGGCCCCCCCTCCCCCCGCGTGGTACTTTTTCCATTGTTCTTAACATGGAGAATGATACTTCGACAGACTGCCCACCAGCCCTAAACGTATCAAGTATTTTGTGAACGACTCCAAATGAATAATTATTATAATTCTTTATGGAAATCCCCTGTTCAAAGTCACAATAACATTCATTTCCAAAAATTCCCTGTTCCAAATCAGAATTAAATTTATTTAAAACATTTTATACTTTTGAAATATAGTAACTCTCTTTTTCTAAAATTTGGAAGAGGGGGTTTAAACTTCAGGTAAATTTGTATTTGAAAAGCAATATAAAATATGACGAATTCTGATTTGGAACAGGGATTATTTTTGTACATTCCCCTTTTCTAAATCATAATTTACGAAATTCCCTATTCCAAAGTTAAGAGTATAATCCTTTACGGGAATTTTTGTTATATTTAATTTATTTATTGCCTGTCCAAACTCGAAATTATAATTCTTTTAGAAAATTCCCTATATTAAAGTCGCGGCCAAATGTCGAGGCCCATCACTTCTTTTGATTGCAACTCGCACAAAAAACTCTGAATTATCCAATAAAAAGCATCTGAAAGCTTAAGATCTTCCGAATTCAACGATATCATCACTTTTATCCTAAAAATTTGTATCAATAGTTAGAGGGCAAAACATCACAAAAAACAGGGTTCTTCGGCCTCCTTTTTCAAGCGTCCACTTTTGTCTGTTCCCAGAAGGAGGGCGACGTTAGGAAAAATCTGAACAAATTCACAGATATTCTTTCAATATTCTTTAATACAATACATTTTTCAAAATTCTGAAATATTCAATAATTTACTTTTTACGGGGGTTTATTTGCAAATACTTTATCTTGAGAACGAATGAAGATAGGAAGCCGTTTAATGGCTCCAAATGTGCGGTTTTGTGATGAGAGTACAGTGTAATAATTAAATTTATGATCAAATCATTGTTACGAAAGAAATATCATTTTGAATATTTCTGTCTTTAATCAGCATTGGCGCATGAGCCGACACAGCAGGACAAGTATGTAGTAGAAAAAAAGTACCCTTTCAATGACAATAGTAACATAAGCAAGCCGAATCTGTTACTATTGTCATCGAAAGGATTTTTTTTCTGACACTTTTCCCTGTCCCAAAGTAAACATTCTAATTCTTTGCGGAACTTGCATATTTCAAAGTCAAAATAATAATTCTTTACAAAATTCCCTGTTTAAAATTAGAAATTATCATTCTTTACGGGAATCCCCTGTCCCAATTGCCAAACTTATATTTCTTGTCTCAAAGTCGACATTATAATTCTTTCGCAACTCAGAATTAGAGTAATGAAATACATAAACCACTTTTAATTTGTATATTAGTAAATTCGAAAGAAAAATCCCGGTCAAATAGATCTCTCTGAAAAGTTTTTCAAATATAAAATTTTGATAAAATTATACGAGTATGTGTTGCCCAAGAACTCTACATTGAAGATGTGAAAACATATTACGATTTTTTTCTGTGTGGGAGGAGGAATAAACAAAATGGTCCTTATCCAGTATTCTAGCTCATGAATTTGAGAACTGAGTTTTTTTTTTTAGAAAATCACGCAAATATGGTAAGAATTTGTTCAGGCCTGATAAATGTATGTAATATCTGTATTCTTTATAATGCCAAAATTTCGAAAAATGTTCCCACTGGAATTTAAGAATTTATGAAAATAACAACTGTATAAGGACCAAAAATAAAATCATTTCTATACTACATGATAGAAAATTTACTCAAAATTATATAAGTATATAGTTATTATTCATTCACAGTGTTTCAGGGAGGTGAAAACATTTGTAAACAATGTTTCTGTGTTTGAGTTTGAGGGAGGAAAAACAAAATAGTCCTTATCCAGTAGTCATTCTCATATTTTTTAAATTCATTTTTTCGTGTGGAAGGAGATTTTTTTACATATTCCTAAAGGAGCGTCCATCAGAGGGCTTCCATAAACCACGGGGCCCAATTTTGGCACTTGTTGACCCCCCCCCCCCCCTAGGGTGCTATGTGGTTTATGGAAGGCCCCTAATTGACAATTCATGTATTTTGTTGATTGGGAGGGGGGGGGGGTGAAGAATTAATCTTTCTGGTTTAAAAATTAACTATTTGGGTTAAAATTGATTTATTTTGTGTTGTAATATTTTTGGACTTATTATTGTATTCAGTAAATCCCCCTCCCCCCTAAAGAAACCACGTAGATTATGGAAGGCCCCTTATTACGTAAAGCTTTTTCTGGGGGGAGGGGGTATAGAAAATCTTACGAATCCTTACTAAGAAGGGGGTGGACAAAACATTTCTCAAGTAAGTTTCCTCCTTATAATTATTTTCTTTTATGATAATTGAAACCTGTTTTGGCTGTTGAAATTATTTTTTATACTATTATACACATTATATCATTATTTGTTTAATTCTTTTTTTTTATTATGTAATATTTTATATTACATACGTCCAATAAATATAGAGTCCAGGAGATAATAATTCTTGAAATCTGTTATATACCTTTCATGAAATCTCGTGAAAAGATTTAGTAAAATCCTTAAAATTAGTTTAATTATGTGAAAATTTCTTGAAATCCTTTAAATTCCATGGATATCGTACACAATCTTTTGAAATCCCTTTAAAACGACTGAGTTCCTGGAAATCCCTTGAAATCCTTTTAAAAACTGTAGAAATCACTTAAAATTCCCTGAAATATTTTGAAATCTAATCTTCAAAATCCCATAAAAATCCCTTATAATCCTTTAAAATCCATGGAAATCCCTTAAAAACTCTAAAAATCGGTTAAAATCTTTGAAATTCCGTGAAATATTTCGATATATCACGAGATCCTTTGAAATTAATTGAAATTTTTAAAATCCGTCGGAATTTTTCCGAATCTCTTAAAATCTCTTAATCTTTTAAGAGACATTGAAATTTCTCAAAATCCTTTATAGTATTCCGAAATCCTTTGGGATTCCGTTAAACCTTTTGAAATTTTAGGAAAACCTCTAAAATCCGCAGATATACTTTGGAATGTTTTGAAATCTCTTAAAATCCTTTGAAATCTCGTGGAATCATCGAAACCTCTTTAAATCTCTAAAAATCCTTTGAAATCTGTGCAGATCTTTTGGAATCCCTTCAGATCTTCAAAATCCCATTAAAATTCCCTAAAAACCTTCAAAATTCGCAAAAATTGACATCCCTTTACCAGAATGTTTAAAACATCCCGGCCCCAGTGTACAAATCATTGCATAACTCAATAAAAAAATTGCTTAAAAAAAGAACAACATCTTGTCAATCCTCATTTTATTACGCATAAATACAATATCATCCGACCGCCTTGCGTCCGTAGGTTTTTATACAAATTTGCAATTAACGTGTTGGTCAACTTCCGTGAGTCGTATTTCATGAAAAAATGCATGAATTATTTTTTTTAATGCAGTAATTACCTTGAAATTTGATTTATGCGTAGATTTTTGAAAAATTCGAAAATATTTATAATTTTGGTGTCTGCAATAAATAAAAGCAAAGGATGATAACTCAGCTTGTAATCAAGCTTGTAGTCTATTTAATTTTTTGTTTAAATTTAATTTTCCAAAAAAATCAACGAATTTAAATTTAAGTTTTAAGAAATAGTTTCATCAATAAGAAGAAGAGTAATAAGACGCTACCACAAATTATTTTTTTCCGTTTTTTTTTCGGTAGTCGAACTCATTGTAATCGTATTGGGCACTATTTTCGAAGTCACGCCGCAACATGTTCTACCTGATGCACGAAAGTTGTAGAAAAAAAGGTCAACCATAGCCATAGTCATAAACATCTGGTACACTTTATGAGGCAAAGGATCATCACTTACTTCTTTTGACTTTTTTTTTTGGAAAATTGTAAGCTTAAGTAGAGCCTTCCAGTTTGATTACAAGCTGAGTTAGCATACTTTGCTTTTACTCACTGCAGACACCGAAGTTATAAATATTTTCGAATTTTTAAATACATATGTACGCCTAAATAAAAGTTTAAGGTGACTAATCGATTTTTTGCAAAAGAATTCATGCATTTTTTCATGAAGCACGACGCACGAAACTTGAATAAGTTATGAAAGTTACCTTTAACCACGCTTTTTCACCTTCATTGCGAATTTACATCGAAACCTGTAGACGTATTTTTGAAATCGATAGTAAATCCTTTGCAATCTGCAGTAATCGTTCTTAAATCCTTAAAATCCATGAAAATCGCTAAAAATCTGTCGAAATTCCGTAAAATCTCTCGAAATTTAATTAAACTCCTTGAAATCCCTTGAGAAATTGAGATTCTCTCTGATATTGCATTTGGTAACTTTTCAAACTCTTGAAATCTTTTAAAATCATTTGAAACCTGTGAAACAGCTAGCATTTTTTAAATTCCTTCAAAATTCGTGAAAATAATTCGGTACAGTACGGTAAAAAATTTGAATGAAAAATACATTTCGTTCTGCTTTATTTACCTATGATTTCTGTGTGAAAATTACACGTTTATCGTAAATTCATACGCCACTGAAGTTTGCAACGCTTATAAACGGAAAATGTTTGTTTTTTAATTTTCTATAGAATTTTCAATGTGCATGTGAGTGTAAAACTTAGTCTGCTTTCAGGGATTATTGGGATGAAACTAATTTTTGTTTTACCTGACACCAGGTGCAAATGATCAGTAAAAGAAATTCGGGAAATTTTATAGTTTCGTTTATAAACGTTGCAAACTTCAGTCACATAAATTCACACCAATTTCTGAAGTACATTTCCCCATAAATGCATGAAATTTACAATAAACGTGTAGTTTTCTCACACAAAATCACAGGACGTACAAATACAAGTGATCTTTGTGCGAAATTTACACAAAGAATTATGGTAATTTTACCGCAAAGACCGATGTTAATTCACAACATTCAGGGGAAAATACAGAATTTTTTTTTTGTGCAATTTTACACCGTTCCTTGAGCGAACTTTACAATTTTTTTGTAAATTTCCCAAAAAGATCACTGGCATTTTTATGTCCTATGATTGAGTGGGAAAATTACATGAAATTTTTTATATCACTGAAAATCCATTAAACACTCTTAAAATACTTTGAAATCCCTTTAAATTTTCTGTAATCCGCGGAAATCGTTCTAAATTCAATAAAATCCGTTAAAATGCCTAAAGATCGTTACAAAAACAGAATGCCGAAAAAATTGGACCTTATCAAGTTGTTATTCTCATGTCCTCATGTATTATACAATATACATATATATTTCTAGACTAAATTAAATAACCAATGTTTATTCAAAACAAAAAATCATAATAAACTTAGAGACGAAAACGTTACAAATATTTAATATTCTTGGAATTAAAGAAAAACTATTTTTGTAAAGTACAAGACTTCAAAAGATGAAAACTCCATAGATAATTGAATAATTATCTTCATTTTTTCAACTCGAAATGTTAAAAACAGTTTTTCTTTATGTCTAATAGTTATTATTTATTTTCATTCCCAGCATTTTATCATTCAAGGTTAAAAAAATGCAGGTGACACTGTAACCTAACCTAACTTTTTAACGCCACGAATCTCCATATTTATATTGATATTCTTAGTGTCAAAAAATGTATACATATTTTGGCTAAAATTAAATAGAAAGTTGGGTTTGTAAATTCTTATTTATATGAAAATGAACCTTATCCCTTGATATTAAAGATAACGTTGAATGAAAAAGCTAATAAATAAAACTTACCATTTTCTCTCTGATGTAGAATGTATTTTTTTCCGGCTGATTTAAAAGAAAAACATACACATATGTTTTTGTGAATCTTCTTCTTTCTTTTTTTGGGGGTTATTTCCTTTAGCACTATAGGTGTACTAGGTCTATCGGGAGATCCTTTTTGTGACTCGAGACTCACGAGGGCTTTATCGCACTTCTTAGATTAGATATGATAGATTCTGCTTTTACTCTAGTGGGGATTTCAGGTTTTTCGGGCTTTTCCAAAGATTATAATAATTCTTTGGTTTTGCACCCAATTTCCCACCTACATATACACAGAATACGTAGAATTGTGAAGTGCGATGACTGGCGACTGCGCCAACAAGTAAATATATATGTATATTATTCTGATATTACACAACAAGTTTGAACCAGTCTAAACATGTCTAAACTTGTTGCATTCACTATTTCACACGGCAGTAGTTACATACAATACATAGAAATTTATTCCAATTTGTAAACTGGAAAAACAATAAAATCAGAATAAAATACAAATTTATCATGTATTTTTAAAATATCGAAAAGAGAGCTTCCTTACCAACATCCGATAGCATTTAGTCTTGCGGCGAGTGGAGTCGGCCAGGTTCGGAGTTCGCTGAGTTCGCGGCAGTTCGCGGTTTGTCATCGGAATATTTTTATTTTTTTACCGAATGTAGTGTATAAGGCAAATGCCAATATTTGAGTAAATTATTGCTTCAGCTGTAAAATCTTCGTCTGCTGACAAAAGTGAAAACTAATTTCTAATCAGTACGTATCGTGAGTACAATTGGTATAAATGTTTGTATTCCTATTTTTGAGGTTATATACGTCTTTTTTGCCCGGCTTTACATATCTTTTATTACTGCACTTATCTATAGTATTTTTTAAATAAATCGCTAAGGAGATATTGATGAACTCGTATAATTTTGAATTGAGAATAACCCTTTTATACTGATTTATGGCATAATTATTGTGTTACCGATCAGATGTTCTTTTAAGACTTCAACCTCTTTTTCACAGGCGGAGCCACATTTTTTAGCGCGAAGCTTTGTATTATTTTTTAGATTATTATTACTGCAGAGATCACAGTATTCCCCCTATCCCCCTGCGTTTGCCCTTTCCCCCCTATTTCCGAAAAACTTCCCATTTTCTCTACAAATTCTCGATATTTGAAAATACAATATCATCTGAGTTACGCGGAAAATTCTCTGAAACTAGTAAATGTACATACGTTCATTTTATTTATTGTAATAAAATAACTTTTTTAAAGCTTAAAACTATAGTCCATTAAAAATAAAAACTCGAAGCTGAAACATTTTAAAACATGTTGAAAATGTGAAACACGTGGACTTTTGTTTAATTGTTATCCAATGTAAAATTGGAACATTGGTTATAAGTGGGAATAACTTTGTGAAATTAGACAAAATTTAGAACTTAAAACCAATAAGAAAATTTATCTATATTTTTGGTTAGGAATTCATCTCGTTTGGTTAAAAATTCTATTCTTTGGTTGAAATTTTAATTTTTTTGTTGAAAATGCAACTATGTTATTAAAAAGACATCTTTTTTATCAAAAATTCAACTACTTTTTTAAAAATTAATTTTAAACTGACAATTAAACTATTCCATTTTTGGTTAAAAATTTATCTTTTTCAGTTAAAAATTTAACTATTTGGTTAAAAGTTGATCTTTTTAGTTAAAAGTTCAACTTTTTGCTTGAAAATTCATGTATTTTGTTGAAAATTCGTCTTGGTAGAAATTTAATCTTCTTGTTTGAAAAATTATCCTTTTTGGTTAAAAATGAAATTGTTTAGTTGAAAGGTTAACTGTTACATGCTTCGTTGAGAATTAATCTTTTTTGGTTGAAAATTTAACAACGTTGTTGAAAATTATTTCATTGTTAAAAATTATTATTTTTTTATCTGAAAATTTAACTATTCCATGTTTAGATAAAACTTTATCGTGTTTATTGGGTAAGTTGGAAATTCTGCTTTTTTGATAGAACATTAATGTTCTTGCTCGAAAATTAACAAAATTCGTGCCTTTGCGTTATGTTTGTAACATTACCCGTTTTAATATAGAAATAAGTAGATTAGGTATTTTATGTAAGGAACTAAAAAATTGTCACTGATGGTCATCATCCTCCTTGTAATTGGGCACTGGCCCTATTTTATGTTACAATAAACTGAAATGAATGTTTAAACTTTAAAGGAATGGTAGGTAGGAAAGGTTGAAACTTTATCCTGTTGAAAAGTCTTCTTTTTCAGTAGAAAATTAATCTTGTTTGTTGAAAATTTAACTTTTTAGTGGAAAATTCAACTATTTGGTAGAAAATTTATATATATTTTTTTTAAAGTTGTCTTTTTGGGTAGAAAATTATTCTTTTTTGTTGAAAGTTCAAATTTTTCGTGGAGAATTCAACTATCTTGTTAAAAATTCATCTTTCTTGACTGAAAGTGATCTTTTTTGTTAACAATTCATCTTTTCCGATTTAAAAGTTCACTGATTTCTTAAACATTCGACTTTTTAGCTTGAAAACTTTACTATTTTGTTAAAAATTCATCCTTCATAGTAGAAAAGCAATCTTTTTTGGTTATAAATGAACATTCTGATGAAAGTTCAACTGTCTTCTAAAAAATGGGTCTTTTGTCTTTAAAATTCAAGTATTTGATTGAATTTTAATCATTTTTGTTTGAAAATTCAACCATTTGATTGGAAATGCATCTTCGTATGGTGAAAATTCAACTATTTGGTTAGAAAGTCCAATAATTTTTTGAAAATTTAACTATTTTGTTAAGGTCATAATTTTTTATCACAAATTCAACTATATTTTTAAAAATTCATCCATTCGGATTGAAAATTCATATTTTATGGTAGAAAAGTCATTCTTCTTGGTTGAAAAGTAACTTTTTTGTTAGAAATTCAACAGTTTTCGAAAAAATTCGTGTTTTTGGCTTGAAAGTTGTACTATTTGGTTAAATCTTTAACTATTTTTTGGAAAATTCGTCTCTTTTACTGGAAAGTTCATCTATTTGGTTGTTAATGCAAACTGTTTGGTTGAAAATGATTATTTTTTCTTTAAATTTGTCTTTTTGTGTTGAAAATTCATCTCTTTGAGTAGAAAATCTTTTTTGGTTGAAAATGCAACTACATATTTGGTTGAAAATGCAATATATTTCGGCTTGAAATCTTAGGAATTTAAGGTGTTTCGTATTGAATTCAATATGTTATCTGCATTAATTTTATTTAACAAAAATTATAAACGTAAAATCCGTCTTTAGCCAATGGCTACGTTAATTTCCGGGTGGCGGGAGGTCAAAGAAGCCAAACGTTGGTAAAGTAGTTTATGGATGGCCCATAACTGGAAAAATTTTCCGTGTGACAAGAAAGTGGCTTGGCGCCGCCAGGCCTTCCAAAAAAGTACCCTGGCGGTGCCACGCCTTGACTACACCACTGATAAGAAGTATTAAAAGCTTATCACTTTTTAATATAAATGGCCTATTAAGGATTGAAATAAAGTATTGAAGCTAAAATATAGAATAAAATTTTCTTTTTTTATGACTGGGAAATTTATAATTTAGAAACATAGGATAGAACCTAATAAAAACATCTTCCAGTTTTTATTAGGTTCTATCCTAAGTTTCTAAATTACAATTATTGTAAGAATGAAATGACAAATCTTGGAAAGAAAAATTTAATTATACTTATAATATCACAATTGAATTATTAATAATGGAATTAAAAAAATATATATTCTTGTTTATGAGAATAATTTCAAACATATAAAAAATGCTTATTTAAGAAATTTTAATTTTTGTAGGACGTCTTTATATTGCCACGCATGAGTTTCTAATGACCTAATTATATCAAATTTTTAAAAATAAATTCTTCAATGGCAGAAATAATTAAAAAATTATTTTAACATTATTTAAAAATGTAATATTTCTTATAGAATGATTGTTTCTTATTTTCTACGTGTGAAAATAAATATTTAATTTTTCCCCTTTCTTATGAAAAAATTACCTTTACTAGGTATATAATCTAAAGTGGAAAATTTCAAATAACAAAATTAGTTTTATGTAATTTTGCAAAAATTATGTTGAATAAATAAAAAATAATCATTCGGAGTATACTTACCATTAATAAATTATTTAAAGTTAAATAATATTATAAGGCCGTGGCTACGTATACTGCAATTTCGGTACGAATAGCTGTACTGATTTTTTATTTTCACCCATTAATTAAGGAATCGATGGTAAAAGTTTTCGATTACTGGTCTAATTAACAATATTATAAAACATTTTGTACACTGTACTAATTTTGCACAAAACGAAGTGATTTTTAAATAAATATTCCGTTTTAAAAATTATTTAATTTGAAAATTGTAAAATTTTCATAATTTGAGCAGTTATATTGTTATAATCTTATTTTTATGCAGCATTGTTGAAAATTATTGAATCATGATCGCCCTAATTTCTATTTTCCTGTTTTAAATTTGAAACTGATCTAACTATTTTGAATGCTTCATTGAACTGCTTGAATCTTGAATAGGAAAATAATTTTTAATTTTTAATTGTGTTAATTGACAAATGTCACGATTTAAAAAATGTTTCAAAATGCAATTTTAATTGTTTAGCTTCATACGTGTTTCATATTTCAAATATTGTAGATATATTTAAAAAAATGTTATTGACAATATTGAAAAGCATAGGAAGTATCCGTTTGAAATCATAAAATCAGATAAAATACTGAGTACTTTATATATGGTTAGTTAGGAAGAATACGCTGCTTAGGTAAAATAATTGTTTTTCTGTTGCAATCCTGTATTCAATAATTTATTTTCACATACGAATTTTACATAAATTTGGCATAAAATGTGTTTCATAAATAATTTAAAACGCAGTTCAGATAAATATTAACATAATATATACTTTAATCACTGTTTTCATTTCATAGAAAAACAAGAGTTTTTAAATAATAACATTCAATTTTTTATTTTTAAAGTATATTCTGGCCACCGAATTTTGCTTAAAATCAGGTGTCTTTAATACTTTTCTGTTCAGAATTATTTTCATAATAATAATGTAAATTATATTCCAATTGGAAAAATTTAAATACACGTGCTGCTAAACATTATAGTGGAGACGGGATGCTTTTTATACGCCTAATTTTTTCTTATTGACATTCTTTAATGTACACTTAGATAAAAATTGCACAGGTACAGGACAGGAGTTCATATTTGTAGCATAAGTTTATACTTTCTCTCCTTGTAAGTACGTTTCGATAGATTATTTAGATAATTTACGCAATGCAAGAAGCTTATTTAAATATTTATACCCATACAAAATAATTAACAATAGACAATACGTTTGAGGAAAAGGTAAAGGAGTTTTCAATTGATTCAGGACTTTAAATGGATTTTCACAAAGAGTACATTTTCTAAACTATACAATTACAATCTTCAAACAAACAAAAATTTCACTTAAATTTGGAAAACATTTTTAAAAAATTGGGAATTGGAAAACTTCTTTACTCAATAAATATTAAAAACTTAACAAATAAATATAATATTCAAGTATTATAAAAATATTCCTCAGTTTTATAATCTTACAATTGAGAATGTATACAAAATTCCTGGGAATGGGAAGTATTGGAAGGGGAAATCGAAGAGTTGAAAGTATAATCGAAATTAAATAAATAAAAATTTGTAATAAAAAGGTGACGGAATCTCACTATAGCGACGTAATAGACTAAACAATTTAGCGAAGGATGCTGGCAATCAAACTCGTCACTTTTTCTCTCATTCACTCACAATATTCTCTCACACTCTCGCTTTATGCAGTCCAGTTTTTCGCACATCTTTAGACTTTTCTAAAAATTCACATCCGCACATTTGTGCCTCGTCCACAGTCTCAAGGTTATTTGAACCTCGCGTCCCACGTGATAATGTTTATTTTAAATACCTTGTCCCAAAATTGATATCTCTTTAGTATATTCTACTAATAGCAATATCTCTGATTCTTGGACTCTGCCATTGCACCCTCCGAAACTACTCTAGAGAATAAATAAAAATTCGAGAGATAAGCTATCGATCTTTCAATTTTCGAAGACCCTGCCCAGTTTCGAAAAATCATGAGAACAAGCTCCTCACTTTTTGGGTATACGGTAAAATACTAGATTCAGTATCGTCAAAATTCACTTTTTCGTTCCCTCTTGACGTTTTACACTCTATTTTAAACTCCTCAGCATTCCACAAATTAGATCAATTTCGTTGCACCTCCACACGTTGTTTAAAAGAAATAAAAATTGTTTTTGAAGAAGTTCTGAACATCCGCACAAAGTTTGGGATGAGTTAGCATAACTCAGTAAATAAGATTTCGACTTGACTTTCGAAAATCGATATTTAATTCATATTTAAACCAGAAGATGAAGACCATATGGGATTAACTATTATCAGAAGAAATAGTTAATCGAAAACAGTTTTTAATTTGAAGAAGCCTTTCTTTTTTTATTCGATTTTTCCCAGGCTCTTCAATCCCGTTTGTTCTAAATAAGCAGAACTAATTTCAATTCCACAAACTAATTTCTCTTTGATTTCAGATGCAAGTTGATTATTTATATTTTTCCCGTATCCCGTACAACGGACGTCAATTTAAGACATTAGGTTTATGAAAAACATAAATAAATGGAGTGAACTCAATTAGGTTGTAATTAGTGAAGAAAATTTGAAAAATTCGGAGACTGGCATTTGGAGTCACCACGAAATTCTTGTGATTTGTCTTCTTCATCTTTGGTTTCTTTGGCTTCGTAAATTCGACTTTGTTATTGAAATTTCTTTAAAATTGATTCGCGTGCTTTCTTTGTGATCTTGAACTTCGCTTGAAGTGACTCTCGTAAGTCGAAGGTGTATACATTGGGGAGAAATGATCTCGAAATGATCTCCGCCTCCGAGATTTCAACGCAGCTATTTTTTATAGTTGTCGTTTTCGACCCATATTGCAGATCTTGAAGTGACAGAGCGTCATATCTGAAACAGATGAAAAAGCTGTCTAATATTTATACTGTCTTTCTTGAAAGGACGTCGATTCTAGTTTTAAATGAAAAGTTGGCTGCCATAAGCAGAAATTGAATTGAGGACTTGAGGAATAGTTTACTCAATCCAGAAGGATTATTATTTCTAAGTGAATACAGAGATGAATTTCAAATTGGAAATGTAGCTGTTGGCAAAATTATATATCCTCTTCGATCGAAATGAAATTTTGGATAAAATGTTTTTTTTAGACTCCTACAGACTTCACACTCTTTCCCTTATTCCCTTCTTTTTTTAAGAATTCCTCTTTTTCTCATTTTATCGCTTAAATGCAAACTGTATTAGTAGAACCCGATAAGGAACTCCAACTATTTTTGGTAAAAAGTCATCTTTCTTGGTTGAAAATTAATCTTTCTTATAAAAAAATCCGTTCTTTTTTGCTTCAAAACTCAACTATTTGGTTGAAAGTTCCACTGTTTTGTTAAAATATTATCTTTTTTGGTCGAAAATTTAACCGTTTTGTTAAATATTCATCTTTTTGGATAGAAAATTCGTCCATTTGGATTGAAAATTCATCTTTTGGTAACAAGTCATACTTTTTTATTGAAAATTAATCTTCTTTGGTTGAAAGATAATTTTTTTAATTGAAAAGTCTACTATTAAATTTTTGGTTCAGAATAAATATCTTTTGGTTTAATGTTCTACTATTTGGTTGAAAATTTTATTATTTTTTTGAAAAGTTATCTTTTTTTTTTCATTGAAAATGCAACACTTTTTGGTTTAAGTTTCATTTTTTTTTGTTTAAAAATTCAACCATTAGGTTGAAAATTAATCTCTTTGGTTAAAAATGCAACTTTTTTGTTGAAAATTAATCTCTTTTGCTTGAAAGTTCAACTATTTGGTTGTTATTTTCGTTGTTAACTAGTATGGCAGATGTAGGTATAAAACTCTTATGTAGCACCAAAGATTCAATAAATTTATATCGGTATCTTTCTTGGTTGAAAATCACTTTTTTTGTTGACAAGATATCTTTGTGGGTTTAGAAGGCAAATGTTTTCGAAAAGATTCGACTTCTTAGCTTGAAAACTCAACTCTTTTGTTGAAAATGCAATATATTTTGACCATGAATTCTTCTGAATATTGTACCGGCTCTCTGGCGCCAGTTTGAGTGACTTTATAATAATTCGATGGAGAGAATCAAAACATTAATATTGTGCGCTACATCCTCTTGATTTGTGATACAAATGAGTCAAATTGATCTGAGATCCTGACGTCAAGATAAAAGGTGTTGGAAAAGTCAATTGGAGCGATTGCCTATAACGTTTCCTACTTGCCACCTATCAAGCTTGTTGCAGTAATGTTTCTCAGAATATCACTGATTTACGCAATTGGAAATCGATGCCCTTTTCAGCATATAAGATACGAGAAACGTATACATTCATTACTTGTGGCCTCCTTTTCTTTCATTCCTACCGTCTTTATTTGCCAAATATTCATTTGAAACTATTTATAGTTTGAATTTGAAAAATCTTGTCGTAAGTAGGATTTATAAAAACTGGAAGTTTTCTTAAAAGTCGACGTCTGCACAAGCTGAATTAATGGTTGACGATTCCCAAGTGGGAAACGTGCCAACTACCTTTGGGTGGAAGTTGAAGGATTTTCAAAGGCTTACGTGATTCTTTTGAACCAATTAATTTTCCCGTCCAATATAATTTTGAGATGTAAAAAATTGAAGATTGCATTGAGAAAGTTGCTTGCAGTTATAAATATGAAATATATCGTCACAAAGCCAGTCTCTTCTTCCGAGTAAAAATTACGGCAGCCCTCCGAAAAATCCTGACTTTAAATAATTGATGTATCGCTTCATGTTCACTCGTTCAATATCTCGTGGTATCGACAAATGCTTATCCTCTTTTCATACCCATTTTCGCATCTCTCGATACTATTCTCAATTTCAAAATGTCCCGTTTCAAGGCATTCAGTGTTGTCCTTGTAATTTGAGTATATCTTGATTCACGAGAAGCACATTTCTGAGAGAAATTCTGATTTCCTTTCATATTATATTTCGAGCTAACACAAATTCAGATTTCAAACTCTTTCTTCTTTTCCCCTTTTTTAAATAATTCCTCTTTTTCCCCCTGTTTTCAAGAAACTTTCCCTTTATCTCCTTTTTCTCGTTTTTTCGCTTAAATTCGGACTACAATTATAGAACCTAATAAGAAAACACAACTATTTTTGGTTAAAAGTTAATTTTTTGTTGTTGAAAAGTTTAGTTTGATTAAAAATTCGACTATTTGTATGAAAATTTAATTATTTTTTTGAAATAGCAAATATTTTGTTAAAAAGTCATCTTTTTTAGTCAAAAATTCAACTAAATTAGTGAAAGTTGAACAACTTTGTTAAAAATTCATTTTTTAGGTTAAAGATTCGTCTCTTTGACTGAAAATTAATTTTTTTAACTTAAAATTCAACTATTCCATTTCTGCTTGAAAATGTATCTTTCTTAGTCAAAAATTCAAATATTTGGTTGAAAATTTATCCTTTTCAGTTGAAAATTCAACTATTTCGTTGAAAATTCATATATTTTGTTGAAAGTTAGTCTTTTTTGGTTGCAAGTCAACTCTTTTTGAGTACAAAATTAATCTTTTTTGTGTTAAAAATCCATCTTTATGACGGAAGATTTAAATGTTTTGTTAAAAATTTGTTTTTTTTTGTTTGAAAATTGTTTTTTTATTGTTGTTGAAAATTAATTTTTTTAACTGAAAATTTTACGATTCTATTTTGGTTGAAAACATATCTTTTTTTAGATGAAAATTCAACTATTTTGTTAAAGTCATCTTTTTGGTCGAAAATTCAACTGTCTTTTTAATTCGTCCTTGTGGATTGCAACTTCATTTCTTTTGGTAGAAAATCTGTTTTGGTTGAAAATTCAACTATTTCCTTGAAAATGCAATATGTTTCGACTTGAAATTTTAAGAATTTAAAGCGTTTCATATTGAATTAAATATGGTACTAACATTAATTTTATTCAAAAGAATTTATTCTCCTTTTATTTCCGTATTTTCGTGAAAAATTAGCCTATATCTCCCTTTTTTGAGAGTATTTTGGGCTGTGAAGTCCGAAATTTTATTGAATACTTTGAATTAATGTTTTGTGGCAGCCAATTTTCGAGGGTTTTATCCACTTTTATTAGAGGTATTTTTACTTTTTATATTTTTTTCTGTTGAGAAAAAGTAGTAAAAAGGAAATACTTACAGCTTGTTCGTTTTCCTGAGTGTTGAGGTCCATGGTTAAATATGGCACTTGGAACAGGAAGTGTCTCAGAGTCCTCGATGGAAAAGTCTTCCGGTAACGTTTGTGGGCCTCTTTGACTTCGAGCTTTTGCGTCGAGTATCGCCTGAATGGCGATTTGCTCTTCCGTCAGTTCTCTTTCCTGCTCGATTGTTTCCTGTTTACGCCTCACTATACTCCTCAACCTATTGAGAAGAACCTTTAAAAAAAAAGACTTCATTAGCCTTTTGAACTTTATTTTTCACCAGAGTTCCACGTCTGCTCGATTATTGACACTTTGTTTTTTTTATTCTATGTTCTTTATTTATTTTGAGCTCATCTGTTTTTAATTTTTATATTAAAGAGACAGACTCTGGAATTAGTTTCTGTCCATTGGCATTTTGATTAGCAATTGTTAAATGAGGAGGTCATTCAAATATCAGTTTAGACTTTAGAGTTTAAATTCTGGTTGAAATACTCAGAGTAAAATTTTTATTTAGAGTACATAGGTACGGAATTTACCATTTCTTCTGGATCTTCAATGAAACTGTCTGTGTAAGTCATGCCAGGTAGAGCTGGTACCGGTTCTGCAATGACTAGATGACTGTCAAGCAAAAAGGACACCAAAAGTGCCAGAAGACACAGGCCTGTCCTATTTTCGCAAATTCTTCCCTTCATTCCCTTGTAGCTTATCATCACTGAAACAAAATTGAAAAATTATAAAGTTAGTTTCGATAAAAAAATTCATTTTCACAATACATATCCAGAGAAAAATCTGTATTATTTTCCAGGAAATACATTTTGAGAATCGTTACTGGGGGCTAATAAATCAGCAAATAACCAAGAAACATTGGTCAAAAATTAAAAAAATGTATTTAAAGATAATCATTATCATTGGATAAAAAATTAGTAAAATCTTTGTAGAAGGTTGTCGAAGTGAAATAAAAAAATTATAATGATGGATTCGAAATTTAAAATTGATAAAACTATTGAGAATGTAATCATTGAAACTTGTCAAAATTCATAAAATTTTTAAAACACAAATGAAAGTTAAACAAAGAACAATTATTCTTTCTTAAATAATGTTTATAAAGAATAATTGTATATAGTAATTGGCAAAAATGTATTCTATACAAAAGGAATGTTATGAAATTTCTTTATCATTGTAATAGTTCCAATTAAAAAATAAGTTTTTTCACTTTTTGTTTTCTTTTTTTTTCTAATGGATGTCCCCTCCAATTTCGTTTATTTTTCAAACCAAAACAAAACAAAAAATTTACAATATGGAATGAGAATTTGTGTTTTTCAGTTAAAAAATGTATGAAAACTATTTCATATTTAAGTGGGCCTGGTATAATTTTTAAAAACGATAAAGAAAGTAAACATTGTTTTTGATATCGATACGAAAAATCGAAGAAAACGAAATAACCACTCGACTGACAACCATTCTATAATTTATTTTTGGTTTATTTCTGAAACGAAATCGACAAAATTAGAAAAAAGTTTTTTTTTTAAGGAACAAAGCAAAAGTAAATTTCTTCATTGAAACCTTCCGCTGCATTCGCAACAATGTCGTATTATAATATTATTTTTCTCAATTCAGTCTTAGAAAATTATTTACGAAGGAAAATTACTTATACATCATTAACATATTTATAAATTTTTCAATAATTAAAAAAAGACTAGCTACATAAATTGATAAATATAAGCAATCAATATGTTTTAAAAAGTGCATACATATCAGTATACTGCATTTTCTTTTAATTATTAAAACATTAAAAACAAGAAAAATAAACCGGTGAATGACATGCAATTTGTTTTCAAAGATTGGAGTGGCCGCCCAATAAATATTCAATACAAAAATATCCAGTATTAATTTGAGTATAATTTCAAGAAAATTGGAATTATATCTGTTTCATAAATTATTCCACATTTTCTTTTGAGTGTTTTGTTTCCGAAAATGAGAAAATGATCCATCATCATTCAGTCTCGATTTAGGCGTCTTTGAGTTACATTTTTCTGGTGAGAAAAGTTGGATAAATTGTTGATGAACTTGATTACACGTGTAGTTTAAACCTTGGCTACAGAAGCAAGATTAGTCGAACCATAATCCTGAGTACGTGATTTTGTTTCAGAATTGAGAAAACTTTAAACTCTGCACGTATTCGTTTTCGCTCACATTGTTATGAAAATATTTTCTTCTTCTCGATTGTAATTAGAGAATCGCTTCATCTCATGCAAGACAAGATTGGCTATTATCGGTAAAGGGATAATCCATGATGACCTTATAATTTCAAATTATTCTGCATATTTTCTCGAAATATCTTAATTGACTCTTTGCATATGTAAATTCTCATTTATTGTTTCTAGTTAATTAAAACAACATTTAAATTCTAGCCAAATTAAATTAGTGTCGCATATTGAAATTTAAATTCATATGGTTGTTAGGTAGTGTGATTTAACTTTCGTATTGTAACATTTTACTCTTCTCGTATTATTATTCCAACAAATAAATCATAATGCTCTCATGAAACTCCAAGAATTTCTTGTAAATTATAGGCCCTAATTTTATTTAATAGGACTGTCGCATATCGACCAATTTCATTAATATAATTAATGATTGAAAATTAGTTTGGTTTGCTATTTACTGTGATCCTAATTTTAGCAGATCGTGACTGTTTATTGTCGTCGGTTCTAATGCTGGAAGGATATGAAGCATATGAAAATAACACTTTTCTCTATTTTTTATTTTATTTTTTTTATTTAGATGTTGAACGTCGCATCAACTACATGGTCATTAGCGACGACTTTTCCCTATTTTCTTTAATATTTTCTTTTACCTTTACTAATAAAATCTATCATTTGAGGTTTAAAACTGACCGTCTCAGTATACTTTTTGTATTGTCATCTATATTTATTGAAGTTACTATCAGTAAATGCAGGCGGGCGACGCGCGCGTTCACGCCTGTAAATTTGTATGTCCTAACATTAAAAATATTTAAAAAATTAAAAATCTATTACCAAAAAATTTTTGAAATATTAAGAGTTTAAAAAATTTTTGAAACAATAATTATAAATAACAATTTCGAACTGAAAGCATACAAAAAAATTTATTAAATGATTTTGAATTGAAAACATTCCAAATCAAACAATTGTAGATTAGGTAAAGTTATGAAAAAGGGCAATATTTTGAACGGAATAAAAAGGAATCAAGCTTATATCATTTCCAAATTAAAGCGTTTAAAATTGAATTCTTGGAAATTGAAAATATTTCAAGTTAAAAAATTAAAAATCAGAAATTCTCAAAATAAAAAAATTGCAGACTAATAATTTAAAAATTGGACAATTTCATTAGGAAGAAGTTTAAATTGTAACATTTCTAATGCAAAGCGTGCAAAGTTGAAGTTTTATTTTGAATTGAAGAATTAGTAATTTTTATGAGTTTCATATTATTTCATTTTATTTCAGATTAGAATTTTGAAAATTAAATCATTTAAAATTAAAAAAGGAATTGAAATTGTATTATTTCTAATTAAAAGCATTTAAAATTGAATAATAAATTTTTTTAACTTTTGAATTTTAATCATTTTCAATTCAAAGATATTAAAATTTGACAATTTTAAAGAGAAAAATAAATTAAATGTTTTAAACTGAAAGCTTTTAAAATTCTAAAATTGTTATTACATACAAATTTTTTTATTTAACATTAAAATTCATCGTCATTATCACCATTCCAAATGGAAATATATTTAATTATAAACATTCAAAATTGAATTATTCTAAAATAACGTTCAAAATAGAAAGTTATTTTAAATGGGAAACATAAAAAAATGGAAAAATTTCTACTCCGGAACGTTGGAATTAAAACGAAACCGAACTTCATTTAAAACTGAAAAAAATGTTAGTCGACAAAAATTCTGATGTTCACACTTTTTTATACTCAAACCCTTCAAAATTTCAATTATTTTAAGTAAATTTAAATAATTAAAAACAAACAATGTTCACACTGTTAATTATATTTTCAAAATGCTACTATTTCAATTTTAATTCCAAATTGAAGATTTACGTTCAACATGAAAATTCAGAACTCTAAAATTGTAATCATTCAAAATTAAAGAAATTATTTAATGCTCTTCCAATGAAGTTTTTTTTCAATTTTAAATGATTCATTTTTGAAAATCTTCAACTTAATGGCGTACAATTTTAAGGAATTACATTTAACGTAAAACATAAAAAAAGAATACAAAATAAGATCGCTATGATTCCAATTTTTAAATTGCGTAATTTCAAGCCTTTCAATTCGATTGTTTAAAAGTTGAATTTGAAGTTTTCCCTTTTTTGGAACAGTTTCGAATAAAAAAAAATTCAATTTTCAATGCTTTGCTCTAAAATCTACTAATTTTTAAGGCTTCAATTTCACAAATTATTTTCTTAATTTCTCATTGTTTTGAATGTATTTTGGAGCACTTAATTCAAAATTGATTAATTATAAATAATGTTGACTGAAAATTGTGACACTATCAAGTCTTTTAATTTGATATTCTGCGAGTTCGAAAATTTTTTAAAACCAGTCAATTTTACATGGTTAAAATTGAAACCAAACAATTTAGAATATTTAAATCTAAAGTTATTCAATTTAAAAATGACTCTCAAGGCTTTCAATATGAAATTTCGCAATTTTGAAAGATTTAATAGTAAATTTGAACTGACATTTTTAATATTTGAATTTCAAACTACATTGTGAAATTTTAAATTGAAATCCTCCAAAAATGAAGAAAATGCAAACCAAATATTGAAACTGTTTTAGAATTATGCATTTAAAACTATAATTTTAAATTGATATTACCAGCAAAATAACCCTCTCTCTGGGTTACAATTGCTTTAATAAATAAAAAAAAATCTGCCCGCTTCGCGGGCACATTCTCATCGCGCGCTTCGCGTGCGGCTCGCTTCGCTCGCAAGTTTGAGCGCGCCTAGGGCGCGCAACTGTTGGATCTCGCGCTTCGCGCTCGATTATGTATTCACCTCGCGCTACGCGCTCGGGCGTATCTACATCGCGCTTTACGCTCGGTTGCTCTAGATTTTTCAACTTCGTGTTCGACTTCGATGAAAAGAAAAAGTTTGTTTGCAAATATTATCAAATTATCAAAACCTCTACATATTAAGTGATTGTTAAATTTGTTTTTATTTTAGACTGAAAAGGAACTTCACTTACTCAAGGTTCTATCGACCTTAAGGAACACATTCTCATCCAGACACTCGCGCTTCGCGCTCGATATTTGATTTGAAAATCATTTGAACCTTGCGTTCCACGCTCGGTTCTGTGCATTTGATTTTTCTATTCTCAATGCTGTTTTTGACGAATAAAACAAAAACTACGCGTCATATCAAAAAGTGAATGATGAGAAATTTGTAGATCTTTTTTGGGTGCACAATTTTGGTAGAATGATCTTTTCTCGTATCTTGCATAGTTTCACAGCAAAATGGAATTTTTGATTATTTTTTTGTGCGATCAAAATTTGAATTTTTTATTTTTCAAAAAATTCAAAAAGTTGTTATGAAAATATTATAGGGCGTTCAAAAAGCAACGTTTTTCTCCTCTTGACTTTTTTTCATATCGTGCGTTTTTCGGCTTAAAATGTACATTTTCGTTTGTTTTTTGGAATTTTGAAAATGCTATAACTCCAGTAATTTTTGTTTTATCACGAAAAGTCATTAGAATATTTTGTTCGTCATTTTTCGTACTACTAATAACCATACATAGAATTTTTAAATCTTCAAAAAAAGTGGTGTCAAAAATTTTCAATATGTGCTCACTTTTTGAATTTTCATCCAAAATAGCTGGTTAACGAACTCGTTCTCTATTTTTCGGCCATAAAAAAGTGTGCCAAAGCTCAATCAAATCTGATCATTTTTTCGAAAGTTATCGTGGCTACAGACAGACAGACAGACAGACAGAGAGACTGACAGACAGACAGACAGACTACAGACAGACAGACACCTTGGTAAAAACCGTTTTTTCTGGCTCAGGGGGTCTCAAAACGTGGAGATTTGATGAAAACCGACTATGTCAAATTTTACATAAAACCAATACCTTCTCATTAGAATGAGAATGTAAAAATAAAAAATTGATATTATAGAAATTTCAAAGAAGGTAAATGTTATTAATGAAAATTGTATCATGTAGTATCAAGTGACATTCAAAGTCATTGGACAGATTTTTAGAATAAAAAGTGTGATTTATGTCCAAAAAAAAGCACTGTCATTTTCAGCGTTCAATATTTAGGAATTTAAATATTGTGAACCTTTAAAGTTAATTATTCTAAAAACTTTGAAAAGTATATGCTTTCTAATTGGAAACTTTCAAAATTAATTAATTCAAATTTGAATCGTTAAAAATTAAATATGTAATTCCAAACTTCATTGAAAAATTAAAGTATTTTAAAATTAGCGTCTTTGAACTAAGTTGTTAAAAATAATCAATTTTCAAATTGTTCATCAAGAAATTTGCATCTTCAATAAGTTGGAGCTAAATTTCTCGCAGACAAAATACTTTTTGTTTAGTTTTCTTTGTCTTTTTATTGTAATGGTAAGGAAGTCCCTTTAAGCCTTTTCACGTGGTAACAATAAATTGCCACATGTAGGAAAGACTTTTTAAATTAGTTCCTCCGTTAATTCATATAATTATTGATTTATTCGTCTGGTGTATAAATAATTTAGCATATTCACTCGAGAGATATGGCACATTCCTAATTGATTTGCATTATTAATTCAATAAAACCTTAGGATATCTTAAAATGGTCTTTAAATTAAATATTAACCATGTTAGTTTAGTAATTTAGAGAGATGGTTCTATTTCCGGAAATTAGTAACACTGATCGTTTTGCTGTAAATTCGTATCCTGGCTTAGATAGCACTCCTACGTCAATTTACTTCTAATGAGTCTTATTTGGTCACTGTTATAGATTAAAATGGTGATTTCCTTAATTATCAGTCCTCAAGTTGTAGATCACTCTGTTACTCAGAAAATTTCTCGTTAATTTCACGAATTTACCCTCGACGAATCCCAGAGAAAATTTCTTCCGCATTCATTAACTTTCGGTCTTGAAGGTTTTGGTTTAGTAAATTTAGAATTGAGGTCAAAAGAGAACTAGGTGGCCTTTAAAGTTTTTTTGTTATTTGAAGAATCATACATTAAAATTTTGACTTTAAATTTAAATATTGTTCCACATTAAAAATATTTCAATTTATTATAATCTCGACTTTATTTACGTTTCTAATAAGATAAAATGTTTTATGTTTAATCTTTAATGTTTAAATAAAATTTACGTCTTGTCCTCTAACAAGTTTTTCATCTTGAGACGAGTAATGGGCATCGTTTCGCACAGCAGTATAAATAAATATGAAACAAACCTGACTTTTTCACTTAATCACATCGGTTGACACTATTTTACACATTTTCAAAAAACGCTGTTCGAATTCGTCGCACTTTGTTTGATAAAGTTTTAAAATAAATATAGCAATAATAAATCTCTTAAATTTTCAATATAAATGTTTCTGGCTCAATAAAAAAACAGTTTCCTGAGTTCTTTCAATTTTGTAGTTTTTTAAATATTAAATTTTTTTTAAAATATTGATAACTCTAAACACAATAGACCTTTTCCTTTGTTTCAATCTAGATAAAACAATTTCAGTTAAATATTGTAAATATTACAAGAACTTGAGACCATTTTTAAAAGTGAGCGTGCCGATCATTTCCGGTGAAGTGTATGTAAAAAAAAAAAATTTTTTTCAAACGAAATTAAGTTAAACAAGAAATTAACTACACTAAAATTGATTAAGAAAATTTCATTTGGAAAAAGAGTATAAAATTCAAAGAAGGAACTGAATCTGTTTGGCAAATTCTCTTTTTGAGATTCCTACCTTTTTGAAAAATCCAATTGGCTGAGGTTTTTGGGTCAGATATCCGTGTGTTGCTTATTGGATAGAAAATAATTGATGGAGAATTAGTATCGTAATGAAAACACTTGAAAATCTTTCGATGATCTTAGATGATTTCGAAAGATAAGGAAACGAATGCTGGTGTTTGTTTTTGGAATGCTGAGTGTTCGGAGAGTGAGCAGAGAGGGCTGTTGGTCCCTCTATTATACCCCAAGAGCTTCCACCACTCACTCACTCTCCTACCACCTGTAGAACCCTATCGCAAGGGTGGTTTTCCACCTATCCACCTATCCACCTTACCGCCTACGGATTATGTGCATCAAATCTCCGGCGTTTTTAATCTTTCTATACGAATGATATTAGTTCGTCCCTCATATTTTTCTCGCTTTGCCCCTTTCGATGTCCCCTTATCCTATGTCATTATTGTAGCAGGGTGGTTCAAGAAGAAACCTTTTTTTTTGTTGGAAAATTGAAAACGCTTTTCGATAAATAAAAAATATTAGCCAAACAATGATGTTTGGCCGCTGTGAAGCATTTTTTTATGCGTAGCAACAAATGAATAAAAAATAGTTATGACCATCAATTAGGACACTTATTAGAGTTTAAGAAAAAAAATGAAAATCAATGTTTTATTTGAGTTTTTTACGTCTAGAGGCAATTGAAAATTATTTCTTCTTTGTAATAGTTAGAGATTTCCATTTGGTATGATTTTTTCAACATAACATTGCTAACAGACCATTTTCCTCCGTTCCTGATGTACTAATAAAATTATTAAAATTTCGAAAAATTTTCAACCCAAATGTTAAACTTCATTATTTGACTTATATTTTGAAAAAATCGAAAAGCTTTTTACTTTTCAAAAACAGTCTTTTCATGGACCAACCTATTATGTAGTCTTCCGCATATATTGAATAGCTTTCGAAATATTTGAAAAGATAACTAACTCTTCAAATAATCAGGATAGAAATACAAAAATTAAATTCCATTTATTATTAGATCTTTGCAATATGAAGGTTTGCAATTCGAAATTTAAGGTTTCTTGAATAATTGTTGAAGTTTCGATCTTCTTTCTAAACAATAATTATAAATGTTATATTTTTTTGCTTCTAAATTCTTTCTAAACATCGAAAACTTAAAAAAATGGTTTAAAATTACTTTCATAGTATTGTTTAACTTCATTGATTAACACTGAATTTTCTAGTTCCTACCAAAGAATGTAAAATTTTCCTGGAATCTCTAAAAGGAATCTCTAAGTATTCAGTATAATTTCCCTAGAAGCTTCTATTTTATAATCTCGTTTTTCTCTTTTTTGGTCGAAAACATTTTCCCACAAATATAGATTTGCATTCTTATTTTATTCTTTTTGTTTAGTATAAGGTTTTAGAATTAGGTTTCTACTTTCGGATCGGGCTTACTTAAATATAATTCTACATTACTTCAATATTAAAAGTTTCTTGTGGTTTTATTCTGATTTTAGTTTTTTCGATAGTTTTTGATATTGAAAGTTATTTTTCTCGCATTTCCATTCCGGGTTTCCATTCTGGAAATTTTTCTAAAAGCTAAACTCGCTATCTTTTTCCGATGGAATTGTCAAACTGGATTTTATACGAGTCGAGAATTGTAGTTTCCAATAGCTTTTTCAGTAAAAAGTCGATCACATCACAAATATTTTATCATTTTTTTTGTGAAATAGGCGAATGCCACATAAATTCTGATACAAACGTGAATCTGATCGAATCTAGACTTTCAACAACTGTTCGCAGGTGCAGTCAGATAAGGTATTCGTTTCTATGAATATCCGTTCCTTGAATGATACCCCTACGACTAAATTTCCAATTTTTCGGATTGTGAAAACGTCATGATTTTTATTGTCCTATAAGAAAGAAGAAGGAAAAAAGCTGACTGGTTTAAAAGCAAGTTTTGAATACAAACATGATTAAATATTTTATAATAGGGGAGACTACCCTACAATAGATAATGATCCTGCATTAGATAATCATCAATTATAAGCACAAATATAAGTAAAATAATCCATTCTTATTTTAATATATTACCACGTGTCATGTCTTAATTATTAGTTACAATAAATTAATTATTTTACATACATTAGTATGTTCAATTAATGATTATCTACTGTAGGGTGGTCTCCCCTAACTGTAGAAAATTAATAAAATGATTAAAATATTTCCCTAATATTAATATTTTTTAAATCACTGCTTGGATTTTTTATAACGATCAGAAATGCTTTCACTCTTCTTGATATCAAGACGTGGACTTAAGACCCTCTCTTCGAATACATTTTTATAATTAATTACTCCTAGTTGGCAATAAAAGCAAGTTATATCTTTTCGAGATAAGGTGCACTCGTAAAAGGCGTGAAACAAATTCTCAATAATTTTATTTCTTTGCTCGAAAATTAAAAAGTTTGAGTCTAGCTATATCGTAAGTAGTTTAAGCCAGTATGTAGTCAGACCGGCGATTAATCTACTGCCAATGACTCCCAATTTTGTTTTTCTTTGAAGAACGAATTTACTTTCGTTTTCCATTTTCTATAAATTTAATACTTGATAATTATAAACCTTTCAACAGAAATACAAACAATTAATTTTTTCTTCTAGATAGAGGACTAAAGGATTATTTTTCATGGAATCGATGTCGAGAAAGAAACTTTGTCATTTTTCTGATATTTGGAAAAAAGTTATAAATGAATGAGGAATCAGTTAATCGGCATTACCCTTATCTTATTTTAACTTATTTTCTCCCCCCTTAGAAATCAATATCCGTTTGAAAATTGTTTTTTTGATCTGTGGAATTCATCGCAACAGATATATAAAACTTTGTTTTTCACTGGTTTGAGCTGCGTAGTTAGAGGCACATTCGTTGATGAGGATGAGAACACACTTAAAATTAGCTGAAGACAACAATTATTGTTTTTTAATTAATCGTCGGAAGCCAATTGGAAAGCCGACACGAGTGGAGGTCACGACTTTTCATTGGTCGCTCATGAAATCAGCTTAATAAATCCCAAGTTCACGATAAGCCGGCCCTCGCTTATCATACGCGTCAACTCTTTATTATTATTATTGGTATTACATTGGAGGAAGCCTAGAATTTTTTGACCAGTGTCCGGCAAAATGGCCAATGAAAATTATTTCACTTTCTTCAAATCCGTTCTCTATAAGGGATTTATACATTAATTTAAATATTAGGATGTTCCTTAAAAAGAATATTTCTTTTCAGATCCTTTAAATTTTGAAAAATATTTGTTCCAGGCTGGACAGATCGGCTCTCTTATTTCTCCGTATTTTTGTTTTTTAAACCAAATTTTTCCAATTCCCCTTTTTCAATTACAAACTTTGTTTTTCTTTTTTGGTTTTATTCACGATTAAGATCAAGGCAAAAAAAATTTAAGTTATGAATTTAGGAATCCTAACATATATTCCAATTTGAAGTATCAAAATACTTTATAATAAATTCAATTGAAGTTGCGAAATGAGACAGTTTCGATTTTTAGTATTGTAAAATTATCGCTTTTAAATTAATGTCTGTTTGAATTTTCACATTCTTTGAATTAAAAATCCTTCAAATTAAAATTGGAAACAAAGCAATTTCTCATTTTGAAAGCATTCAAACTTCAGTTCCGAGAATTTCGAATTCAAAACTTCTAAATTTAAAAAGTTAGCATTTTCATGTTTTGAAATTGGAAAAGGGTTTGAATGACCCAACAATTCTCTAAATTTATCATGAAACAGATCAGTATTCTTTCGCCGAATTTTTCTTCCGTATTAGAATTCTCGTATCTTTATTAAATATCAAAGAAAGGGCAAAGCTTATTTCCTAGTTAATCTGGAAATAATAGTTGACAATCCAAACAAGCGTTAATTTCAGGCGGATTTCCTTTCAAAAGCTCCTTCTCTATTTCGCAACAATTTTTCATTTAATCTTTGTGAAGAAGTATATACTTTGCATTCTCTATGAATTTACATGAAAGGTGTCTACGCACTTGAAAATGTCTATAGAAAGAGTGTTAATTCAAAACTATTATTGATCAGTAGTTGAAATTGGTTGAATCTAGTATTAATTAAGTTTGTACTAGTTTACTGATTTATATTACAAATTCATTTAATCATAACTGCTTTTTATTGAAACTAGTTTTTATTACAATCGCATTATTTTTATCTGCCTTGATCTTCTGAATTTTGAATTGAATGGTTAAGTTAGAATGATGGCTTGGTACATGAGAAATATATACGAAACACTAAATAGTTTCAATGTTGAGATTATTAATTTGATTATTTTATTTTTAATCGATCTATTCTTCTTGGGATCCTTTTTTAATTTTAACTTAATTTTCGATTACAGATAATGTCTGAAGACGAGCAAGAGAAAGAAGAGAAGCCGTTTGCAGTCGAGAGAGCGAAAACTGGAAGGGCGAAATGTAAAAAATGCAAATGTCCGATAGACAAGGACAATGTGCGAATTGCAAAAATTATGAGAAATCCCTTTGGCGACGGGACAATGAAATGTTGGCATCATGTGACTTGCATATTTGACGTTTTTGCAAAACAAAGAGCGACGACGAAAAGAATTGATGATCCTGAGGAAGACGTAAGTGGCTGGGATCAGCTTGAACAAGAAGATAAGGATCTCGTCCTTAAGAAGCTCGAGGAATTCGAAAAGGATAGTAAGTAATTTTTTTCTAACTTAATTGCCAAAAAAAAAATCATAATCATGAAAAAGGCTTTCTATAAAAATCTAAATAAAAAATTGATTCTAAATTATTTTGCGGTATAAATTCATTGATTGGTTAGAGTTTTATTTTAAAAAATTGAGTGATTTATACTGGTAGTAAGATTTCTAATGCGGTCGGAGAACTCGATGCCGGTGAAAGAGATGCAGTCGCCATCGAGTCTGATTTTCTATGCTCGTAATTGTCTCTTTATTTATTTGTTAGAAATAACCTGCCACATATTTGAGGATGGAAATGTATGATTCAGTCAAATTTCCCCGCAAATGATCAAAAGGATTTATTTTTGGAAATTGTAGTAGTGAAGTTATATTATCACTTGCACCTTGGGTTTTATGAATTTAAATTCCACTGCAGTGATATTCTGGAATACTATTTGTTACTCATTTGAGTAAATCGGGGCTGGAAGAAGAATCCTAAAATTAATGCAGCTTTCAATCAATTAATTTAACAACTTTAAAAAATGAATTCAATAAGTTTTTATTTTTTATTTGGAAAGCAGAGACTATCTCATAGAATTAATAATTAATTGGCTTCAATCCTGATATATTGACGGCTTTCTTGGAGTGAATATTCTCTTGAATTGTAAACATTTGTCCAATTAGTGGAGGATCGATAGCCTCCAAAAACTTAAAACAAAAATGAAGAAAAATGAGAATGTTTGCAATATTTCTTCCATGACTTAAAATCTTTTATACCATTACATTTCATTTTTAAGCTGATTTATAATTGACAACTTTAGTACTTTTAAATATTTAAAATTGAAGCATTCGAAATAAAACGAAGTCAACATTATGCTGGAAAAATGTTAAATCATCATCCAAAAACTGATTACAAAAGTTACGATTTATTTTTAATAATTTGAGGAAGCAAGCATTAATGATTATATTTGAAGGAACCAATTTACTTTCTTTCGATGAATAGAAATATAAGGAAGAAATTCTCATAAAAGACAAAAATCAACTTCCTTTCGATGAACTCTAATCTTCTTTTCTTTATTCGCAGCACCATTTAAGGGAGCTAAAGTACCTCAGAAATCTCCAAAAGAAAATAAGTTAAAGACTCCAGTGAAGCCTGAGCTTAAAACAGATTCCAAGGAAAAAACTGCAAAAAAGGATTCTGATTCGAGAAGTTTGAGCACTACGAAGGACAAAAAAGAAAAAAAGACAGACAAATCAGAAGATGAGAAATTGCCATCCAGGGATGATATGTTTCGTGAATTTCGACGACTTTGCTACGCGATTGCGGACGCAAGTGCCTATCTTGATAAAACTGCGATTGTTAAGAAAATGTTCACCAAAGGTTCGAAAGGAGGTAAGTTTTTGTATATTTAATAATTTCGATTGATTAATCAATCTTTTTATTATTTATTTGATCACTTTATAGTATTTTAGTATTATCACTAAAGTAAATGAAAGTAGGTCAGAGGAAATTTTCGGGGTTGCAAATAAGTTTATTATTAAGCAGAGTGAGAAGTTTTGAATTCAAGGAGTGTGTGGGTTTCAAGTTCAAGTTCAGAAGCGTCGTTAATAGTGAGCCGTGAATGTTTCTTTTTATGTAACTCTTTTGCAAGGGGACACTGACCGCATTTCGTCACAAGAGTACGACTCAGAATTTGGGTAATATTACAGCTTATTACATCAGCCTTTTTTCGAATAAGAATCATTACAATTTAGGTTCGTTAATTTTGTGCATTGTTAAAGAAAATTTAATCATGGGGTTTTAGAAAAACTGTTAAAGCTTCAAAAGACATTTTTGCATACGGGCAAAAATTAATGTTGTTATAAGTTTGCTAATTTTTAATGATTAATTTAATCCATAGTCACAAGAAAAAAAGGTCTTAATGAAACTCGCGAATGAAAGCACGTACGCCTAAAATAAAAAAATTAAAGAATATGATTGATTGGCTTCTTTTTTAATTTAATTGTAAGATTCTGTGAGCTCGTTAGTCTGAATAACAAATTATGGCATAGATGACGGATAATGCATCTCTCTGCATTTACATAATTTATTGCAAATTTATTGTCTTCTTATTAAATTAATTTTTTATTAAGTATCTGAGGCTTGACAATCTGAAATAGATGTATTGCTTTGTTTTCAATTTTTTTATTATGTTTTTCTTAATGTGTTTTGATTGGACTCATTGTTATGAAGTTTGTGAGACATTAGGTCGTGAATTGTCTGTTATTACTATGGAATGAGGTAAATCATTGATCTGCGCTTTTATCAAGCCGTGACAATACAAGAGGAATAAACCAGAATGAATCACTGCGAGACATAGCGCATGGCGCTCGCGTAACTGTGCAAAATGTTCTCATTGTAATCACATTAATGGGATATCTTCTCTTTTTCCATGTGAGTCTGTTTTCACACATATCATAGTCGTCCTCGTATTTAATTTTTTTGGTTCATTCTAAAATCTGAAATTTTCCCTGAAAGTTTCTAGAATCAGAAAACCTTTTTTATTCTTTTTATTGTATACAATTTCCCAGCTGATTCCGAAATTTATTATCTTGACATGTTCCGAATGTAGGAAATAAATTTGAATTTATTCAACATTTAACTATGGGTATTGGACATCAAGAAATATGATTTTTCTGAAAAATTGGACAAAACTATATTTTATGATCTTTTTAAAGTTGTTTAAAATTTTATTACTGGATAATTTATATCAATTCAAAGTCTTTTTATACAAATTTTCAATTTATAAATTTCGATTTCATTCGGAGGTTTTTTAGTACTAAGTGTCTCGTCCCGAAATTCGGGATGAGTGGTCAATACGTCACTCAATTTTTGAAGTTGAAATTTAATTCATTTTTAATAGAAAAGAAATAAATTCCAAGTCTTTCAACTTTATTTAAATGAAAATCAGCAACAATTTAAACCAGCTACCTAATAGGTAATTGAAATTGAATGTTTGGTAAAGTATTGAAAAAATGTATCCTCCAAAATTAAGGAAGAGTCATACATTTGATTATTTATTATTATCTTAATATTATTAGATCATAGTAGGAGTTCTAGTTTAAGTAAAATGATTGTGTGTTTGAAAAATTTGATTGTCATGTGAGAGATTTAGCTTTTTAAATTTTTTATTTCGCGCCAATGTCTTCTCAGCCATTAAATACGACTTAAAACGATACCGGAATCGGATACGATAAAAACATTCATCAATCGGCTGAGTCTGAGAGATTGGCGGGTATCACGGTCGTAAGGAAGATTTTGCCAGTGTTATCTGTCAATTAACTCTGGAAAAGAAAATATAGAAAATGGGGAACTGAAAACTACATAGAAAACTCTTGTAAACAAATACATTTAGTGAAAAATAATTCTAATTGGCCCAACACAAAAGAAAAATCTAATTAAAAATATGTACACAAAAATATGAAATCAAAATTGAAAAGTCGTAAAAAGTTGCTGACTGAAAAATATTCACACTGAAATCATGTTGTTGGAAGAAAATCCCATCGGCTCATTTGCTCATTTTCTTTCAACGTAAGAACTGATCATTCTTAACTTTGGAAAGTTTCCAGTTTGAAATTTGCAGAGTGGAGGAGTCGTTGATAATGAAGAACACGTGTGTAAACCGGCACTGAGAGAACATGAATCGCCAGAAATTTTTCAAGGCTTTTCACCTAGTGACCCAATTCTTTCAAGAACCATAACGGAAGATGATGGACTTCTTAAAATATCGAACAAGAAAAATCTGCAGGATACTCACATTGTCTAGACTTAAACGTCTGCACTATTCCCAATTCGGGAAATCCTGGAACCTTCTTCTTCAGCAATTCAAGATTAATTGACGATCAATCAAGAATCAATCAAGAACTTTGCACTAATCAACAATTGTACTTGTTTTAAATAGTCTTCTAGTTCAAGCACTTTTTTGCGTTAAGTCATATCTCCGCCGGGAAGAGACAGTCCCGAAAAAGAAATAAAAACTTGGAAAAGTCAGCTTTCAAAACTGAAGTGCACAATGGACCAAGAAGTTTGTATCCAGTACTTGAGAAATTAACTTAGTTTTGAATGAAAACAGGTGTTTCTGTTTTGAAAAGAAAACAAAATGTTTCAGGCACGATGAAACTTTTGATTAGACACGTGACTTCTGATTAGGAATATAAGTTCCAGGCAGTTGGAAGCTTTTTAAACACACACGGTTGATTCACTGTTTCGCGACTATTGGCCCAAGAAGACGAGTGTCGTGTCTTATAAACTTCGCGTCCCCACCGCACCAATTCAATCACTGATGCTGATGACGAGCCCCTTCGCGTAAAGCCACAGCCAGCTTGGCACCAGACTCCTACTGATCAACTTCTTCTCTTCTTCCTCTTGCATGTCATTCTTCCTTCCTTTCAATATTTTCCGGAGGTAAAATAATCCCAGGTGTGAAAGATTGGAGTTTTACTTTTTGATTAGAAGGCGCGGGGTTGATGAGGATTTCATCAGAAGTTCTGCTCGGTCGGTTGATCTTTCATGGTTTCTAACCGCTTTGCTAAGAACTATTTTCAGGGTGGCCACTGGACCGGGAATTATTTAAGACCGGGAAAAACTGAGAAGTTTTACGTGGACCAGGAATTTTGTTTAATTTTCAATAAAAAAAACCTTCAAGTGCACAAAATAATGGTTAGTTTTAATTTCAACAGCGGCACACAAGAAAATGTATTTAATGGTAAACAATATCAATATTTATCGAGTAAGAAAAGAATCCATTATATTAAATTTTAGTTACAGACTGCACACTCATCTCCTCTCTCCCTCTTTTTTTAAAAGAATTCCTTTTTGCCCCCTATTTCCAATTATTTTTGCTTAAAAATTTAACTGTTTTGTTAAAAATTTAATTATTTTATTAAAAATTCAACTATTTTGGTAGAAAATTCGTCTATTTAGATAGAAAATTCATCGTTCTTGGTTGAAAATAAACTTTCTTGTACAAAATTCAACTGTCTTCTAAAAAAATTCGTCTTTTTGGCTTGAAAATTCAACTATTTGGTTGTACATTCAACAGGTTGGTTGAAAAATTATCTTTATTGGTTGAAAATATATTTTTTGTTGAAAATTCACCTTTTCAGTTTGATAATTCAACTGTCTTATAAAAAATTCGTGTTTTTAGTTTGAAATTTAACTATCTAGTTGAAAATGCAACTGTTTGCGGTGGAATTTTAATTAAAAAATTCATATTTGTAGGTTGAAAAATCAACTATTTGGTTGAAAATTCACCAGTTTTAAAAAAAATTCATCTTTTTGGGTTCAAAACTTAACTGATTGGTTGAGCATGCAACTGTTTTTGATTAAAGTTACACATTTTCCTTTAAAAATTCGACCATTTGGTTGAAAATTCAACTGTTTTGTTGAATATCTGCCTTTTTTCATAGAAAATTCGTTCTTTCGGATTGAAAATTCATCTTTTATGGTAGAAAAGTTATCCTTTTTGCTTGAAAATTAAGAATTCTTGGTTGAAAATGAACTTTTTTGTTGAAAAATCAACTGTCTTTTAAAAATTTCACCTTTTTGGCTTGAAAATTCAACTATTTGGTTGAAAATGCAATATATTTTGACTTGAAATCTTAGGAATTTAAAACGTTTCATATTGAATTTAATATAGTACCTATATATTAATTTTATTAAAAAGAATTAATTCCCATAGTTTAGTGAAAAATTACCCTATTTCCCCTGTTTTGAGAGCATTTTGAGCTATGAAGTCTGCAGTTACCTAAAAATATTTTTATTCATATGACCGAACAGAAAAATTTTTCAATTGGGAATTTTTCTGACGATAAAAGTGGCGACATTCAGTAATCCAAGTTTGTGAAATTGATACTTTATCATTTTGAATGTTTCATTGTGAGATAGATTTTTTTGAAGCCCTTAGAAAATAACCTTTTGAGATTAGGTTTCCATTATATAACTTCTTCAGAAGAGTTCAATTTTCGCTGCTTTAATTTGCAGTTTAGTTTTGATTACTTTAAATGAAAAAAAAAGAGTTTGAACTTTTTATTTTCAATGACCGTGAAAATTTTTTTCAAACCGAGAAAAAACCGCGTATTTTTCCGGCGGTAAAAGTGGATAAAAGTAGCCAGTCTGATTTTTTTGTGTTTAAAATTTAAGGTCTTTCAAAACCAATGAAGTTCGGGTAGTAACAAAGTATAAAAACAGGAATTGAATTGACTGAACTTCGATCTGAATACATATGAACAGATTGAAGGTCGAGGGTTCAAAAATCTTTTTTGGCAAAAGACTGCAATTTCTGAAAGATAGAAAACTCCTTGGAAAATTTCGAAAATAAATATTTCCGGTAGTTTTTTTTCTAATTTTTAGCAAGCAATATATTTTTAGTAAGTTTGGTCATGTTTTAAATTTATGTTTCTGTAGCTTTAAATTGTGATTGTTTAGAATTTGTAACATTCATTTTCCTAAATTGATTAACTGCTTGAGGAATATCTAAGATTAAATGACACACGTTTAGAACATCGTCAATTTGGAAGATATGGAGCGGGGCAATGCTAAATCGTAAAATGACAAATCAGTTAATTTAGGGGAGATAAGATTCGGATGAAATATTGCTTTACTCTTGCGTATCCGTGATTCATTAATAATGTCTTTTTCTGATGAAATATTCGATAGACCTTACCATTTAAATTTACTTAACTTCCATATATGGAATGATCGTCTCTTCTATGATTATGAAATTTCATAATCGTAACCAAAACTTCAGAACTTCGGAACTGAAGGGTGTCACGGAATAACCATGTAAGTGTCATATTTTTGATAACACGTTTTATTCGATTAAAAATTCTCTAAAATTCTACCGGAAATTGTGGTGAAAGGATATGTCCAAATTCGAACCGGAAGTGGGATTTTATTTGATAAACTGCGGTCAATCATACGAATTTTTATATTTTTTTATTCAATTACATTCTGTTGTTGTACTAAATTTGAACAATATACAAAGAAACTAAATATTTTGTATAAAAATAACACTGTAGTATTGTAAAATCCATTTTTTTAAAGAAACGATTTTTTCAATGTAATGTTTCACTTTTCAGCCTTCTGTTTGTCTTGTAATGCGTTTATAATGTTTCAGGCATATGTTTTATGTTAATTGGGATCTACAAGTCTTTTAAAACATCCATGGACTTACACGGGTTTGGCAGCAATCGATTTTTGACGATCTGTATCTCGAAAAATATTAACTTTTTAAAAATTTGGTTTATTGAGATCTCTAGAGCTCCATCAAATCTCGAATGTACTTTCTCATTTTTTTTTTGAGAATTCGATTTTTGAGAAGATTTTTCCTCTCTCCTGAAAAATGTGTCCCGATGGACTTACATGCTTTTGCTGCGACACCCTTCAACTGTGATTTCCAAGTTGTGGGAACGTTTTCAAACAAAAAATATATAATTTCCTTGGAGGAAATGATTGTTGAGAGTCAATGACTTAGATTTCAATTTGTTTAGTTAATCTCATTTGTCGTACTTGAAATGAACTTGATGATCAGATTGAGCTTTGAATGGAATTTTTTTTTAATCTTTTAGGTAGTGTGTACTTGTTCAGAAATCTACTCTCAGCTTGCATACAAAATAAAAAAGGCGAATAATACGAAATGGCTATTGTTCGTTAATGAACATTATTTTATCTTAAATGACCTGGTCCAATGTTACGTTTATGTTAGTATTTATTGTCATTCAAGAAGATATTGCAGGAATCATCATTTTCACTGGCCTGATAGCAATGCTTGAGCACAAATAAGGATAACCTTGGTAGAGAGACGAAATAGTCACTGATCTCAAGTGAGAAAAGGAAAAAAAACAAGGAAACAAGCAAAGAAAAGAGATGAAAGTGAGGAGCAAAGAGAAAGAAAGAGTCTGAAATAATTAATAGCGAGTCTTTTTTAAGTGATTTGTGGCTGAACTCGTGCAGTTAAACTGACGCAATCGTTATTTCATGTGAAAAAGGGGAAAGAAAACTTCCAGAATTTATAATTGATGTTTGATAATACCGAAAAGTGATGATTAAGAGCGGGCTGGATCTCTTGGTTATTTTGATATTGCATCATGAAAGTGATTTCTGGCTTAGACGAGCCCCCTAAAAAAAAAAGATAAACAGTTTACTTAATTTATGCAACAGCAGTTGTACGTATTTTTACTTAGGCTCTAGGTTTGCTTGTATGTACTAAATTTGTCATGTCGCACGAGACACTAGAATCAGGCGTTTGGCACTGAATCAATCGCAACTTATCTTCACCCTCAGATTTAAGCAGTTCATTTTTTATGAAAGTTCATTTGATTCGACTCTTTTCTATTTTTGGGGATTTTTTGTTTACATAGAACTGATATAGAATTGATTAGGTTTGTTTAATTTAATTTAATTTCTATACTCAAAATTCAACATTGTATAATTTGCTATTGCATGTGCTGGGAATTGATCACTTTTAAATTGGAACGTTCAAAATTGTTCTCAAATTTTACAATAATTTTTAATTGAAAAAGCCTTACTGATTAAAATATTTTGAATTGAAAATATTAAGTATTGAATATCAGATAGAAATCTCATAAAATAACAGTTAATATAAGTAACGTTTAAAATTAATAATTTCAAATTCTTTGCGTGTTAACACTTCCAGTTCAATACAATTATTTTTTGTGAAATTGAAGTACTTAACAGTTAAACAACTTTGGAATTGAAAGATTCCTAAATTTAGTAATCTTAGATTAAGATGCTAAAAAATTGGTTTCATCTTAAAACTTTAAAATTCTAAGAATTTCAAATTTAAACATTCAAAATTTTATTGTTCCAAAAACATTCAGAACTGTACACTTTTAAAGCGGAATCTATAAAACTAGAACAATTTCAGTTATAATGCTGAAAAATAATTAATTTGGTCATTTAAAAATTAACCAATTTCAAACTCAAAGCATACCAAAATTGAAACATTTTGAATTTAGGACAATCAAATCTAGCTAGATTCTAAATTAAGTTTTAAAAATTTTACACTATCAGAATGGAAACGTGTGAGTAATTTTTTTTTAATTAGATACCTTAATAATTGAAAATATCAAATTAAAATATACAAAACAGAACAGTTAAAAATAAAAAAATGTTGGAATGAAACATTCAAAATGGATCATTTTATAGCAATATTGAAATTAAACTATTGAACTATTTCACTATTTAATAACTTTCAATTCAAAGCTTGCAAATTTGAATATTTCCGAAAAAGTATGAAAAATCTATGTTTTTCCGTAAGTATATCTTCCCGACTTAAACATTTAATATTATTAGGAAACTAATTTCTCAAATTCACCCCTTCAATATAAAGCCCATTTAGAACTAGGCATTCAAAATTGAATTAGTTTTTATTTTAAATTGTGCAAAATTGGACATTTCAAAATCAATGCCTTCCAAATTATACAATTTTTAATTTGAAGGGCTTTAAATTATTTATTTTCAAATTGGAATCATAACAATCCTGTTTTGTATTTGTAATCACTTATTAATTTGCAATATATTGCTATGTTGCAGATAAACTTTACATTTTACTTTAATTTTAAGTTTGAATTAGATTTTTGAATGAGTACTAGTATTCTTGACTGTTAGACTATAAAATAAAACCTCACACAATTTTCGAAATTAAAATTTAGTTTAGTTTGAGTTTAAATCAACGAAATTCTATAAGATGTTTAAAATTATGGTTTGAATATTTAGAATTTCAGAATTTAAACTCTAAATTCGTTGCAGAATTACATAATTTATCATTTTCTTTAATTAAATTAAAAAATAGATGAGAACAATATTGAACTGATCCCAATTACGTCGATCGTTTAGAAGCATTGTTTAAAAAAATAAAATATAAGTTATGTGCTTACGAAAACCAGTAATTTTGGGATGGAAAGTGATAGATTAGTTCTATATTAAGAAGCCAGAAATTCAAGAAATCTTTTAGTAATGAAACTGTCTCAAGTTTTATAATTTTTTACCAGCTTTCATAAGAAAATATTTACATCCTCTGATTTTACTTTCATTGAAGCTTTGAAGTCTCCAGAGTCAAGATATTACGGCATGATATGATCGTGATCCTCGAATACTAAATCGATCAGAGTCAACCTAATTTTTAAAATTATGAAAATCTAAAGGTTGTGTACACAAAACCGATACCGGTAAAAATAATATCATGCAAGGAAATTCCTGCAAAAAGTCCCATGGTTTCTTCGGTATGCTTAAAATATGCTTTTTAAAAATACTGAGTATTGTCTTTCAGCAAATTATGCCGGATTTTAATTTTCTATTAAGGCAAATTTTGCCGTCAACGAAATGTCTTTTCAAAAGAGATTTTTTAAAACTTTACTCAAATAATACAGTATTTTACTTTTGTATCATGAAGTTAAGAAAATTAATGTTTAAATACTCAAACTGCCGTAATCAAGAACACGATATACCACTAAGAACACAGTAAGAATGGCTAGCATAGAAGATTTTCTCCATTTTCTAATATCATATTTCCCAGGTGAGAATCGCTATGTTTGAGGTGTGATCGATCCTCTTATGTCACTGGAAACTGGACTGATGACCCCCCCCCCCCTCCCCCCATATAAACTGGAAAAGGGAATTCGAGGTCGCTCTTTTGTGATCAATCTCTCATCTGTGAACTATCACTCTTCTTTGACCAATCACTCTGCTGTGAGCGGTCAATGTGCTGCCCTCCCCAACAACGGTAAAAGAGGGTTTGAGGTGTGACCAATCACTCTTCTGTGACCTGTCAGTTTTCTGTGACCGGTCATTGTTCTGGCCACTCCACCACATCTGTAAAAGGGATTTTGAGGTGTGACCAGCCCTATGCATCGCCCGTGTATTTCGGTTAGTTCCCACTGCTTCTTAGCGTAAGCTGAGTTGTAGGTGGCGCTGGGTGGCATGTAAACCTGAATTTGTCAACAAATACATGTCAGATGTATAGGCAGGCTCCGTTTTTTACCATTTTTATCTAATAGCAAGTTTTTTGACAAATGATTTTAATTCGAAATTATGGGGAAAATTAAGAACGAAAAAGACCCTCCAAAAGAAAAGAAAATCAAAAACACGGGAATAGTTGAAAAGAAAAGACGGAAACCGGTGTATAGCTCCAGGATGTACTTCGGGTTATGATTCTAATCCTACGAAAGTTAGTGTTTTTCCTGTGCCAAAAGGTGAAGAAAATGTAAAACTATGGCAGAAATCAATAAGACGCGACGCTTTAATTTTAAAACCGGGGCATAAAGTGTGTGAGTTACATTTTGCTCCGAAAGATATTTTGTTGGAAAGAGAAATAAAAGCGGCTGATGGAAGAACTGTTCTCGGAGTAGTAAGTTTATTGTATTTATTTATAATTTAAAAACTTATACAGTTTATTTTCTTTAGTTTTTTTCACATAAACTTATTTTGAAGTAAACTATATATTGAATTTCTAATTTTATTTTTAAATTAGATTTAGAGGTTAAGTATGTATTTTATACGCGGTGTTTATTTTTACTTATATATTTTGTCAATTTAAATTGAAAAAATATATAAATAAAAATAGACACTACATATTAAGCATCTAAATGCAATTTAATAAGAAAATTAGAAATACAATATTTAGTTTCCGTAAAAATAATTTTAAATTTAAACAAAAAAACTAAATATTGTATTTCGAATTTTATTACTAGATTGGATTTAGAGGCTGAACACGTAGTGTCCATTTTAATTTATACATTTTTTCAATTCAAATTGATATAACGTATTGAGCCTCTCAATCTAATTTAATAAGCTAATAATAAATTTTGAAATACAATATTTAGTTGTTTTTCTTTAATTTAAAATGATCTTAAAGTTAACTAACTATTGTATTTCTAATTTTATTATTAAATTTGATTTAGAGGCTGAATACGTAGCGCCTATTTTAATTTATACAATTTTTCAATTAAATTGACAAAATATATAAGTAAAAATAAACACCGCGTATAAAATACATACTTAACCTCTAAATCTAATTTAAAAATAAAATTAGAAATTCAATATATAGTTTACTTCAAAATAAGTTTATGTGAAAAAACCTAAAGAAAATAAACTGTATAAGTTTTTAAATTATAAATAAATACAATAAACTTACTACTCCGAGAACAGTTCTTCCATCAGCCGCTTTTATTTCTCTTTCCAACAAAATATCTTTCGGTGCAAAATGTAACTCACACACTTTATGCCCCGGGTTTAAAATTAAATCGTCGCGTCTTATTGCTTTCTGCCATAGTTTTACATTTTCTTCACCTTTTGGCACAGGAAAAACACTAACTTTCGTAGGATTAGAATCATAACCCGAAGTACATCCTGGAGCTATACACCGGTTTCCGTCTTTTCTTTTATTTTCAACTATTTCCGTGTTTTTTATTTTATTTTCTTTTGGAGGGTCTTTTTCGTTCTTAATTTCCCCCATAATTTCGAATTAAAATCATTTGTCAAAAAACTTGCTATTAGATAAAAATGGTAAAAAAAGGAGCCTGCCTATACATCTGACATGTATTTGTTGACAAATTCAGGTTTACATGCCACCCAGCGCCACCTACAACTCAGCTTACGCTAAGAAGCTACGTGAACTAACGTCAATGCATAGGGCTGGGTGTGACCAATCAATCTTCTGTTTCCTATCAGTCTTCTGTGACCGGTCCCTGTACTTACGACCCCCCCCCCCCTGCACATCTGGAAAAGGGATTTCGAGATGTGACCAATCACTCTTCTGTAACCTATCAGTCTTCTGTGACCGGTCACTGAACTGGTGACTACTTCCCCCACCAACTTTTTAAGGTGGTTTGAGATGTGACCAGTCACTCTTCTGTGACCTATCACTCTTCTGTGTCCGTTTACTGTACTGGCTGCCCCTTACTCCACCAACTGGAAAAGGGGGTTCGAGGTGTGACCAATCAATCTTCTGTGACCTATCAGTCTTCTGTGAACGGTCACTATACAGCCCCCCACACCTGGAAAAGGGGTTTCGAGGTGTGACCAATCACTCTTCTGTGACCTATCAGTCTTCTGTGACTGGCCACTGAACTGGCGAGTCCCCAACATCTTGTTAAGGGGGTTTGAGGTGTAACTTATGACTTTTTGGTGATCCACTCTTATGTTACTGGTCACTATGATGCCCCTCTTCTGTGTTCAGTCACTGTTCTTTGACAAATCACTCTTCTTTGACAAATCACTCTTCTTTGAACAATCATTCTTCTATGATGGGTCACTTTATTAGCTATCCCCTCCCCCAACTAGAAAAAGGGGGTTCAAGGTGTGACCAATCACTCTTTTGTGATTGATCATATCTTATGTCCCTTTTTCAGGAAGCATTGAGTAATGGTCTTTTCCAGATTCTAGGCTCTCAAGAAATCGCTTGGTTTGAATAAAGAAGAGGCTGCTGGAAAGGAGGCACTTGCTTGAATCTGAAAGTATTCTAAATAATTTGTGGTGAATTGTGTAGATTTAATTTTAAATTGCAAAGAATTGATAGAGAATTCCAAAGAATTTCTGGTGAATTTCAATGAATTCACGATCAATTCCGAAAAGTTCATTCTCAATTTCAAAATATTCCAGAGAATTGTGAAGTATTCCAAAAATGCCAAATTCAAAAATGCCGAATTCCAAAGAATTCCAGGTAAATTCCGAAGAGTTCATTTTGAATGCACAGAATTTATGATGAACTCCGAAAAATTCCAAAGAATTCATAATAAATTCGAATTCAAAAGGATTTGTGTGAATTCCGAAGAGTTCTTTAGAATTTCAACGCATTGTGGATCTTTTTTAAAAAGCATATTTTAAGTATACCGAAGGATCCATGAAGCATTTTACATAGATTTTTTTGCATGAAATTTATTTTGAAAAAACCGGTGAAAAAAATGTCGGTGCGGGTAATTTTTTTGTACCTCTACCGAATTTTTTTTAACGGTAACCACAGTGTTTATATTTTGAAAAATAAAAGCATTAAGGTGTCGTGCATAAATTACGTTAGACATTTTCCAGTCTGTGAAACACTAAAAAAAAAGTTTAACCGAGTTTATTGTGAGCAGCTGTTTATCAGTTTTACAAACGTACAGTTTTATAATTTCTTTAGGGCATAACATGTTGCGTAGGCCAATACACTTTGTGTAGTCTCAAGTCAAAAAATGTGCACTGGAAAATTAAATTTATTTTCTATGCAAAATTTTTAGTTTTCTAACCCAATATGCTAAAAGTATTAAAAATGAAGTTAAATGTTTATTTAAACAATTTTTCTTTAGTCTATAAAATATGAAAATTCCTATATATTTATCGCAGCCTTCACAGTCTTTTCCCTTTTTCTCCTCGTTTTTCCACTCATGCGAACTGAATTAATAGAACCCAATAATAAAATCCAACTATATTTGGGTGAATGTATATTCTTTTCAGTTGAAATGTCTATTATTAAATTTTTAGCTAGGAATTAATCTTTTTTGGTTAAAAATTATATCATTTGGTTTAAAAGTTATCCTTTTTGGTTGAAAATTCAACTATTTTGTGGAACATTCGTTCTTTTTTTACTTGAAAATTCATCGTTTTATTTAAAAATTCACTTCTTTGTTTGGAAATTTATCTACTTTGTTGTAATTTTTATTTTATTTTTTTTTAATTATTCGTCTTCACTGAAAATTTAACTCATCCGTTTTTGCTTGAAAATTTATCTTCTTTAAAAATCGTTAAAAATGTTACTATTTGGTTGAAAGTTTATGTATTTTGTTGAATATTCGCCTTTTTTGGTCAAATGCAACGGTTTTTTATTAAAAATTAAAGTCTCTCCTGGTTGAAATATAAACTCTTACATTTTTTGTTAAAAATTCGTCTTTTTAGGTTGAAAATGCAACTCTCGTTGGAAATTGAACTACTTTCTTTAAAATTAATTATTTTGGTTGAAGATTCAGAATTATATTCGTGATTTCTCCCGGTTTAGAAAAAATATACTCTCTTTGCGAAACCCACTATTTTTTTACATATATGATCAATTGCGGAAGTCGATAAGCATCAGCAAACCTTTTTGCAAGAAATCTATTAACTTCGAGTCATATAATAAGTAGGATAAGGAAATTTTTGTGTCTGATAAAGGAAAATACAGAGACAAGTTTTATTATAACGTATACTATGTACTATAGCAGTAAATGGATGGACTAGTCGTCCCAAAAATTCGGGACGATTAGCCAAGCTCATGAAAAATATTTGACTACTCATCCTGAATTTCGGGACGACGAGACACTTCGGTAAAATTTATGTAATTTGTTGAAAATTCGTATTTTTTGCTAGAAAATTAATCTGCTTGGTTGAAAATGCATTTATTTGGTTATAAATTTATGCCTTTTGCCAAGAATTCATCTTTTTACGATCATCTCATCATTTATGATTGAAAAGTATTAGAATCGTCCGAAATTGCACACTTCAGTTTTTCAACGGATCGCCACATTTCCAGGCCCCTTGAAGCCGAAAATCAAGTTTTGGCGATGGCGTCTGTCTGTGTGTCTGTATGTCTGTCTGTCCGTTCGGAAATACAATAACTCTCGAAAAAATGAACGGATCAAATCGAGCTTTAGCACACTTTTTTTTGGTCCTAAAAGAAAGAACGAGTTCGTAAAACCAGCACTCTTTGAACAACGGTTATAGTTTTTTCCATCGAAAATTCCATCCAAAAATCAAACATTCCAATTTTACGTCAAACGGCGACAGATACCTGAAAAAAGTTTAACAGAAGAATTGAAGCTTTTCAAAGTATCTACAATTTTTTTCCAATCGTTTTTTTATAGGACTCGTCTTTTTTGGTTTTATGTGTCGAAAATGAATAAGTCGAAAATTCTAATTTTAAGCCAAACTACGACAGATACGTAAAAAATGTGAAGACTTGATATTTTGGTTTTATTTATCGAAAATACTATGAAAAAAATCAAGAATTCAAATTTTGAGCCAAACGACGCAAAATGTAGGAAAAAGTCTTAAAAAGTTTTAAAATTTTCTTTGAACTATTTTTTGATAGGATTTGTCATTTCGGTTTTATTTATCAAAAAAACGAAGAAAAAATCCATTATTCAAATTTGGAATTATTTATTTTATTTTTATAAATCCAAAATTCATATTTTGAACCAAACGACGAAAAATACGGGAAAAAAGTAAAAAAGAGCAATTATAGCTTTTAAAAGTCCTACAACGTTTCTTGTAACCGTTTTTTGATAGAACTTGTTTTGTTTTTCGAAAATACTGTGAAATAATCCATAATCCATTCAAATTTTGAACCAAATGATTCAAAACACTAGAAAAAGTCTTGAGGAGCAATTAGAGCTTTTGAAAAGCCCTGCAAAATTTCTTTTAATCATTTTTTGATAGTACGTGTAATTTTGATTTTATTGATCGAAAATACTATGTCCAAAATAGAAAATCTTAATTTTGAGCCAAACGACGTGAAATATGGATGTAGATTTTTGTAGGAACTTCAGTTTCACAAATCCTATCAAATTCAATTTTGAATTTTTTTCATAGTATTTTCGAAAAATAAAACCAAAATATCAAGTCTTATCAAAAACTGGCTAAAGGAAAAATTATAGGTCTTTTAGAAAGCTACAATTTTTCTCTTAAACTTTTTTACTTTTCTATCGTCGTTTGGCTTAAAATAAGAATTTGTTACTTATTCATTTTCGATGAATAAAACCAAAAAAATTATTCATATCAAAAATGCGGTTGAAACAAAAAATATAGATATTTTGAAGAGCTTCAATTCTTCTTTTATACTTTTTTTAAGTATCGGTCGTCGCTTGACGTAAAAATGAAAAATTCGATTTTTGAATAGAATTTTCGATGGTTAAAACCATAACCATTGGTGCAAAGTGCAAAGAATAAATATCTGAGCGCGAGATCTGACTGACGCGCGCTGTAGGCGCGCTCAAACTTGCGAGCGAGGCGAGCTTTTAAGTAGAAAATTCGTATTTTTTATTTGAAAATTCATCTTTTTTATTAGAAATTTCATATTTTTTGGTTAAAAATGCAATTGTTTAGTTGAAAATGAATCTGTTTTGGTTTAGGACTTAACTACACTGAGAATTCCATTTGAGTCTCTCCTATTTAAGTCGTTCCTAGAATTTCAGCCTCGGCGGTTTCGTGATGAGAGGAGCATTAGTTGCATCAGGTTGCATCATGCGTCCAAATTCAACCGAAATTATTTATGCGACCCTGACTGTTTACGTTCAGAGCGAGCGAATCTTATGTTCGATTTAAGTAAATGCCATTTAGGACCGTAAACCGCACATAAATGGTATTTCCTGCGTATGTTGTTCAAAATTAGTCTTTTTTGTTCAACTAAACTGTTTTTTTTATTTAAAATAAAAATCCTTTCTTTATTGCAATATTAACTGTTACATATTTGGTTGAGAATTCATCCTTTTTTGTTGAAAATTCAACTAGTTGGTTTAAAGTGGAACTACTTTCTTAATAATTCAATAGTATATAATTGAACACGGCCCCTAACGAGTAAGCAAAATTGGTACTTTGGAGAAAGAATGAGCGAATGGGCGAAAGTGAGAGAGGAATGCTAATAATGAGATGTCGACAAGCACCGAGTTGGTAAATATCGAGCTTCTATCGAATTCTAATCACAGAAAATTACGAAATCACGTACGATAAATTATAATACTAATGGCCGTCGCGCTCAAGGATCGCACATTGGAACGACATTATTTATTGTTTTCGCGGAAATTGTCATCCACAAAGTACTCTCCAATATAATAGGCGGAGTCAAATGTATCGAATGGAAGATTCTTGGAGCACTTTAAAAAAATCCACTCTCTTCGCCTCATTAGATTCGCCACAATCATTTTCTGCATGAAATGTGCGGCGTCAAAATCTATATTCACATTCTCGAGTTTCCTTGTATAATTTTTAAGACCAATAAATAAAACTAGAGTTCTTTAGATTCTGATTTTGCTTTGAGAGAGCAATTTCATGTGACAGGAGTTTAAAAACAAAGTTGAAAACTGGAAAAAAAATTTCTATTATTTTTCATTCTGTCTTTTTTTTAAATCGGAGGTCAAGAACCGATAGAAAATAAAACGTATCTTTCATTCTGAATTGCGACGAATCTTATTTTCTTGTTATGATTCTGAATGATGGAAAGCTTCCGATTATTTTTTTTCTTTTTAATTTAAAAGGAAAACGTTTTGGTAAGTTGGGAATCAGCTGAAATGATATTTCTTTTGCTTAAGAATTATTTAATAAATATTGTCTAATATTTTCAATTTTAAATCGGTAAAATTTCGTTTTTGTCGATATGTAGAATTTTGTAGTATCTTGTGAGTTGTAAGGAAATACGACTTTAACGAGTGAATGAAACACGATTTATAGCGTTTCGATATCAAACACGAGTGTGTAAAGAGATAAGTTGATGCAACAATGATAAGCAATATTGCCATCATAATTATGAATGACGTAATCACTACCTTTTTCTTATCTTTATTCAAATTTAATATTGACACTAGAATAGGGATTTATATTTTTTTTTTATTGAAAAATGCTTTAAAAACTGCCATTTATAATTATTTTGATATTATATTTAAAATATCATGTCGATGTCCAGGAATTGGTCGATTAAATTAATGAAATCAGCCTGGCCGCAGGTCAGGAAAAACCTGGATATCGGGGAAGTCAGGGATTTTGAAAAAAATGGGCAAAATTCAGGGAATTTCTGTAAGAAGCACTTTAAGTAATTGTCAAGAATAATCACTTTCACGCATAGTCACTTTTCTTTCAATAAATTATGAATTTAGGTCTATACCTATTTCTGAATGTTCTTGAATTCTTTTGAAATTTTTTTTTGGGGTTTCAAGGTCTTTCAAAAGATTTCATAGGATTTTAAATATTTCATGGTATTAAAGATTTTAAAGATCTTTAAAAAGTTTCAAGGGTTTTAGAAAGATTTCAAAGGATTTGAAATATTTTAGGGTATTTCAAAATATTCCAAGGCATTTTCATATGATTTTTAAATAGTCAAGGAATGTCCAAGGATTTGAATGAATTTAAGAGATTTGGAAAAGTTTTCATTTGTGTTTGAAGAATTTCCTTAAACTTTGGAAAGTATGTAATTTCAATAATTTTAAGGTATTTTAAAAGCTCTCAAGGTATTTTAATACATTTTCCGAGATTTCAGGAAATATCAGATTTCATGTAATTTTACGGGATTTTATAATATTTTAATGGATTTCGTCGATATTTTTTATTTTATGGTATTTTAAAAGATTCTAAGGAATTTTCAATTGATCTCAGCGATTTAATGCAATTTGAAAGGGTTTGAATATTTTAAATGATTCCAAGGCATTTTCAAGAGCATTAAAAAGTTCCAAGGGATTTCAAAGGATTTCAAATATTTTAGGGAATTTAAAAAGATTCCAAGGAATTTTGAATTGATTTCAATCATTTAAAGGGGTTTCGAAGGGTTTGAAATATTTTAGGGTATTCTAAAATATTTCAAGGCATTTTCAAGAGATTGGAAAAGTTTCAAGGGATTTCTAAGTATTTTAATGATTTTAAACGATTTAATAAATATTCATGCGGTTGTAATGAATTTCATAGAATTTCGGAAGATATTGAACGATTTTACATGATATAATATAATGTTTTAAAATGTTTTAAAAGATTCCAAAGGAATTTTATAAGATATCCGAGGATTTCAATGATTTTAAGGGATTCTATAAGATCTCAAGGTATTTTAATAAATTTTCCTGAATTTCTCTTGAATTTTTTTAATTCACTTGAGTTTTTCTAAATTTACTTAATTCTACTCAGTGCAGTGGATTTTTAAAAATGTTGTTTAGCTTTTGTTTAATTCATCCTGAAGCCTTTTAAACTCACCTTAATTCAATGGATTTTTACGTATTTTTTAATTGTTTTCAATTCGCTTGATTTTTTTTTTAAATTAACCACAAATTTTTATGATTATTATAGATATCTTCTTATTTCCCTTAAATTACTATAAAACTCCAATTTTACTATTTAATTTTAATATTTTTTGAGTTATTTTAAGTTCAAAAGAACATAAGTCACATTATTAATAATTAATAATAATAATTAATTTTAATGCATTAAAATGATTAAAATTATAGACTGAATCAATTTCAAATTAGGCAATTTATACACTTGAAGTAGCAGAATCTCTTGGGGACGAAAAATGTTGTTTTATAGAGGAAATTAGGCGATACATATTTTTCCGATTTTCAAAAAAATTGAATTGAATTTATACTTTCATAAGGCAGACATCTTGTGAGTTTCATGCTTGCTAAATAACTTTTGTGGCCAGAAGAATTTTTTTTCATGAAGTCTAAATCTTTCATGTAGTCCAAAAAAGTTCTATGCAAAATACCTCTTGCTCTTTTGCGATATCTTGCATCGTTTACAAGAAAAATTCAAAAATGATATTTTTAAGAAAAAAATTCCCCCGGCCTCAAAAATGTTTTAAACAGCATAAAGCTGATTGATAAGGTGCTTTTCTTCTATTAGCAGAGACTTTTCAAAAATATTGAGAAGATTAACGAAGGTGGGGTTTTCGAGGCAATATTTTTTTCATATCTTCAAAATATGATGAAAAAAATAAAAAAGATTTTCTGGAAAACCCCACCTTTTTTATTCTTCCGAATATTTTCGAAAAGTTTCTGCTAATAGAAAAAAGGCATCCTATCAGCTTTATGCGGGTGAAACATTTTTGGAGCCTGGGAGAATTTTTTGTTCCTAAAAATATAATTTTTGAATTTTTCTCGTAAACGATGCAAGATTTTTAAGTTTTTTAAGTTCGCAAAATATTATCTTAACATTTTTTCGTATATGTCGTTGTTTGCGAGAAAAATGATAAAATTCGTTTTGATGAAAAAAATTCTCTTGGCCACAAAAGTTATTAAGCCGGCATAAAACTCACATGATGTCTTCCTTATGAGAGTAACCAATAAACGCTATCAAAAAGAAAACGATAAATACACTAGAACTTGGAATTAAGGAGTCCGAGTTTAAAGCGTTCCTAGAACTGACCTCCGCAGTTTCATGATGAGAGGAGCCGCGGGACCGAAAGAGAGGAGGTGCTCAGTCAACCACGTCAAGCAGCTGGAGGGCCGCACTCTCAACGCGTTAATTGCATCAAGTTGCTTTATGCCTCCAAATCCATCAGAAGTCGCTCATGCGGCCCTGCATGTTTACGTTTGGATTGTCTGGATTTACGGTGAAGGTCACTGCAAGCAATGCCCGAAACTGTGTGTAATTACAAGCTCCAATGTATCTCAGTTAGGTCTAAAGTTTATAGAGATTTAAAGACAAAATTTAGGGTTTTTTGAAAAACAAAGCACAAAATTCAAATACGCATAGCTTCGCAGAAAAGTTTGTGTGCCTAACTTCACCTGACGTCACCTGCCTTATTTGAAATGGATTTGATCAACATTTAAAATTGTTTCATTCCATTTATAAAAGATTCTATATTAAAAATGCTACAATATTAGAATGTTAGTCTTTAAATAATAATGGTCAGGGAAAATGAAGTATAATTAATTAATTAGATGAAATATTCGCCTCTTTTCATCCGCTTTCTTATCTTCAATGACAAATATGGAGGGAAATTTAAAATTAAACGCTGCAAAAGATATTTCTGAATTATTTTTTTTTTGTTCATCGAATTATTGATGGGCGCGTTAAAGTATTACGTCACACGCCTAGGGGGAGGGAAGGGTAAAAATTGCCAGAAAAAATCCGTGTCGTAATATTTGAACGGTCCCTCATGTATTCTTCTTTGAGTTATTCATATTTAACCTTCAAAAAGACATCACTTTTTACAACTTGTATAACTTTTGTAAGGGGATATTGTGGGAAAAGAACAAAATGTGAAAGGCCGAAAGAGCATGCATATGAACAAATAAATTATATATAATAATTTCTGAATTGAAGAATGATCAAAAAATGAAAAGCAGGAAGTGCTGAGGAAAGTTATCTTGATCGTTTATTAGTATTAAAGGAAACTTGAATTTTTTGCTTTTTTATCTGATGAGTTATTATTATTAAGTCCGTACATTCGAATAATTTATAAAATATTTCGTGTTTAGAAGACTTTGATAAATATTGCTATAGTTTTAAAGATGAAGGGCAAATGGTATTCTATGACATAAATGATCGCGTTTTTCGTGTATTTTTGTCAGCCTTCTTATTTTTAAACTCAAGAAGATATCTCGGTGAAATTTTGGGAAATGACTAAAAATATATCAACTCACGTCAGTCTGATCTACTGAAGTTTTTATTTTGTTTAAATAATGCAATTTTATAATTTTTAATTTATAATGAAATTGAGAACATGGCTTTGGAACCCTCGATCGTTATGAAGCAGGATATTAAAGACTCGTTCTCAATTACATAACTAGAAATTTGTGCACGCTACGCGCGCCCTAATTACCCTGTTGTTCAAAAAAACTCGGTTAATTTTCCAGAAAAGTGACAGCATACATTTTTTTTCGATGTCACAGAAAATCTTATATGATTCGAGAATGTTGCATATGAATTACAGAAGTTCCTTTAATCATAGCGAAAAAATTCGGTAAATTTAATACGAGTGGCACTTTTTTTTAAATTTACGTACAATTATTTTTAATTTAGTAGATAATTTTTCTTATTAACAAGATGTTGAAACTCAAAAAACATAAAAAAATAGATTTTCAAGGTATTTTCGAATGATGTATTCATAAGGTAGAATTAAATTCGACTATTTGAATTTGATTATAATTTTCTATAAGATTTTGTTTACCACGGTTTTTGGACTTATTTGTTCCATAAATGTATTAAATCATTTTATTTTTTGTAGTGTCTCGTCGTCCCGAAATTAGGCATGACTGGTACATTCCCTTTTCCAACTCTCCAAATTTTTCGGGACGACTAGACGCAGCCTTTATTTTTAATTTGACAAAAATTCAAGATCTATAATGTAACATTCTATTTAATCAAGCCAGACGTACACTGAGTAAAAAGATTACTTTAATCAGAGAAATTAATACATCGAATCAAATATTTTTTGAACGAAAGACATTTTTTATTATAACAAAAATGATTTTTTCATTTAAAAACTAATTTCTTGAGACAAGAAATTGTTTGATAAAACAAATATTTTATCAGACGTATTCAGTAGGGTGGACCATAAAAATGAAAGAACAAAAATTTTCGTCGAAATATAATACTTTAAAGAACGCCGAAAAGTTACCTTTTGTTAATTTATACCTAAAGTTGCAAAACATGTTCTTCGTTTTTTTATTTTTTGATGCTCTTTTTAATAAACTAAGGAAACACGTACATATTTTTAAGTTTCAATCAAATTTTTTTTCTATTTTTTACGGTTGCTGTGTAAACGGATTTTTGCGGATCTTGTTCAAAAATGGCTCACGTTTCAGGAGCCGTAAAAATATAGAAAAATGTGTTTAAAACTTAAAAATGTGTATGTATTTCCTTAGTTTAATAAGAAAAGCATCAAGAAATAAAATAACGAATAACATTTTTTTCGCAACTTTAGGTACAATTAGCAAAATTGAATTTTTCTACATTTTTTGAAATTACATCAAATGTTAAATTTAGCTGTTTCGAATAACGAAAATGAACTGCAACTTATTCGTAATCAAATGCCAAACCTCAAAATAGCGATTTTTGAGCGATTTTTATCTTATCTGAAAATATGGAAGACCACTAAAGTGTCGATTTTGAAGCGAAATTTATCATATCACGTGATGAAAAAATAAAAAAAGAGGTAAAATTTTGGTTTGAACAAGCAAAAAAAATCGTAGGGGGTAAGTTTTGATTTTCAAAAATAATTATTTCAATTTAAATGATGCAATAAAAATATTGAAAGACTTTAATTTTCCATCTGTTGTAAAAATACTAATTTTTGATTGATATTTGGCAAAATAAAATTACTTTTGTTTATGTCAAATGCAAACTTAAATACTGATGAATAGGTCTGGCACATGTGACATTCTTCTTAACCCTTGTAACTGAAACTGAAACTGAAACTTTAATTGTGTGTGTGAATTTGGCAACATTCCTTTCTTCGAGTTTTTCAAATTACCCAATCGGCATTGAGGAAAAGATTCATGACACACCTATTCTTTAGAGAAGGATAATTAAAATTTTGAATGCGCAATTCTAAAACAGTTTAATTTTTGAGGCTTTGAAACTTAAGTTTTGTTTGCTTCAAAAACAAGAAGGTCAAAAATGGAGGTCAAAAACGGGAAATTACTAGAAATTTGTTTTTGTTGAAAATTGAACCCTGAAATATTTTAGAATTTTATTGAGAATTTGACTGCTAATATTGTACAGTAATTTTGAATTGATAGCCTTTTTGATTCAACTATTTTAAATTCAAGTCCTCCCGAATCGATAATAGTTTCAAATATTAAAAATGTCATGACAATTTCACTGTTATATTTGTCAGTTTTATATTTAATTTTATATAAATGATTAATTATTACATTTTCATCAGAGAAGGTATTCGATTTTTGTAAAATTTGGGGCGCCGCCCCCCCCGCGGGGGCCAGGGGGGCGCGGGGGGAGACCCCCTGAACCCAAAAAATAGGTTTTTACGAATGTGTCTGCTGTATGTCTGCCTGTCTGTGAGCACGATAACATTTGAAAAAATTAATCTATTAAATTGGCCTTTGGTACACTCTTTTAGTTTCAGGAACTGAAGGTCAAGATCGTTAGCCAGCTAGTTTGGATAAATATTCAAAAAGTTAGAGCATTTTGAAAATGTTTGAGACCATTTTTTTCAAGATTTGAAAATTCTATGTGCGGCTATTCATAGTACTCGAAAAGATAAACAATTTATCTTTACGATTTTTTTGGATAAAAAGAAAATTATCAGAGTTATAACATTTTCAAAATTCAAAAAATCAAAGGAAAATGACAATTTCAAGCCGAACAATGCACGATATGAAAAAAGTGAAGAGAAGTAAAATGTTACTTTTCAAATGCTCTACAAGATTATCATAACAACTTTTTGAATTTCATTGAAAAATCGAAATTTCAAATTTTGATCGCACAAAAAATAATGAAAAACCAAAAATTTCATTTTTCAGTCAAACTATGCCAGATACGAAAAAAAGATCTGTTAGCAAGATAACTTCCGAAAGAATTTTGACATATTGGATTGGGCTTTAATATACTCTTCAAGTGTCCTAAAATTAAGATCAAGTTCGTTGGCCAGCCATTTTGGATACAAATTCAAGAAGTGAGCGCATTTTAAAAATTGTTAAGACCACTTTTTTCCAAATTTAAAAATTCTATGTACGGTTATTAGTAGTACTCGAAAATACGAACAATTTATACCCAATGCCTTTTTTTGATTAAAAAAAATTACCTTAGTTATAGCATTTACAAAATTCCAAAAAACAAACGGAAATTAACATTTTAAGCCAAACAACGCACGATATGAAAAACGGTCAAAGGAAGAAAAAGGTTGCATTTTGAACACACTACAAGATTATCATAACAAATTTTTTAATTTTCGTGAAAAATCGAAAATTCCAATTTTGACTGCACAAAAAATAATGAAAAATCAAAATTCCATTTTGCGGTCAAACTGTACAAGATACGAAAAAAGATGAATCGGCAAAAATTGTGCATTAAAAAAAGATCTACAAATTTGTTGGAAATCACATTTTGATAGAACGCGTAGTTTTTGTTTTATTCGTAAAAAACTTCATTGAAAACGAAAAATTATATTTTTAGACGAATAACACAAGTTACGAAAAAAGTGAAGAGACAAAATTTGTTCATCCTAAAAAGAGATACCAATTTGTTATTAATCATGTTTCGATAGGATGAGTAGTTTTTGTTTTATTCGTGAAAGTAACATTGGCAGTAAAAAAAATCAAATTTTTGGAAAAACAATGCAAAGTACGAAAACAGATGAATGAACAAAAATTGAGCATTCAAGAAAGATTTACAAATTTGTAATCTATTTTTGTTATAAGAATACATTCAAAATGAAAAAAAAATAACTTTTTTGAAAAACGGCACAAGCTAAAATAACATTTTAACTAATAAATGTTGTCGCCTAAATTATATCATTATGCTTTATTTGAAATCAAATACAAAGTTAGTAATTTGTATATGAAGAACATATAACACGAAACACAAAGTGCGCGATCAATGTATTTCGGAGCGCGAAGCGCGGCGACCAAATCGCGCACCGTAAGTGCGCTCAAACTTTTTTGTTTCTATCATACATGGAACGCAAGGTTCAAATGATTTTCAAACCAAATATCAAGCGCGAAGCGCGAGTGTCTGGATGAGAATGTGTTCCTTAAGGCCGATAGAACCTTAAGTAAATAAAGTTCCTTTTCAGTCTAAAATAAAAACAAATTTAACAATCACTTCATATGTAGAGGTTTTGATGATTTTATAATATTTGCAAATAAACTTTTTCGTTTCATCGAAGTCGAACACGAAGTTCAAAAATCTAGAGGAACCGAGCGTAAAGCGCGAGATAAATATATGATCGAGCGCGAAGCGCATGATCCAACTGCCGCGCGCCGTAGACGCGCTCAAACTTGCGTTCGGATTCATTTAATTTCAACGTTTCGTAGTAGAAATTTTATATTTTCAATGTTTCTCATTTAAAATTACTTCATTTTGAACGTTTGATTAGAATAATTCCAGTTGAAAGGGTTATAATTTAAGATTTTTCCACTTTTAGCGGCGAAAATGACGGTGAATATATTTTTTGATCTTCAAAAATGTTGTCTAATCAATTGTAATATTAAATTATAATTTGTTTCATGTAATAACAATTAAAAATTCTAGAATTTTAGAAGTTTTGACTTTGAAACATTCAATTTGGTTTTTAATTTCAAATTGTCAAATTTTAATCGTTTCGAATAAAAAATTATTTAAATTCAAAAGTTATCAGTTTATTATCAGAAATATTGCCTTTTTTCAAAATTATACCTAATGTGAAATTGTTTGATTTGGAAATTTTTAAATTCAAAATCGTTCAACATATGTATTTTTTTTCATTTGAAGCGTTTTCAAGTCTAAAATATTAATTATTGTTTCAAAAATTTGAAAAATTATTATGTAATATTAATAAAATGGTTTAATGATCGATTTAAAAATTGTTTATATTTTTAATGTTAGGAAATAGAAATCCAGGGACGTGCACTCGCTTTGCACGCGTGTATTTACTGCTAGTTAGGGAAAACCGCCCTACAGTAGATAATGAACCTGCAGTAGATCCTCGTTAACTAAAAGCACAAATATACCTGAAATAATTATTTCTAATTTCAGTTTATGAACACATATACATTTCTAACTATTAATTAAATTAAGTGACTTGTTTTACATACATTAGTCTTTTAAATTATTGATTATCTACTGTAGGATCATTATCTATTGTAGGGTGGTCTCCCCTACATTATAAATAAGAAATAATTAATAAAATTGCATTATTCAAACAAAATACTGTCTTTGCCTAAAATTTCAGCGAGATATCTTTTTTATTTAAAAATAAGAAGGCGTAAAAGAATATATAGGAAATACGAGAATTCTCGTATATAGTAATTGTCATCTAATGCCATTTGTCTTGAAGACGGATTGTTTTAAAGGTTTTGATTTTCGACCACTGCCAGTGGAAAAGTCCATAACTGGTCAGGCATCAAAGCCGCTTGTTTCAACTCGCTTTGTATTGTTTATAATTGAAATAACATCGTAAAAATTAAGTTTTAAAAACGAACAAGAATTTTGAAGCTATCATTTTAAATTTAAATATAAAACGTTTCTTTAAGCTTTTCTCGTCAATAGCTTCTCAGTGCAGCCACGCAGTCTGTCTTCTTATCTTTCATTGAAAATAGCAACACTTTTATGCACGTTCGCGAAACGACAAACATTCGTTTTATTCGTCCTAACAAAGTATTTATGTTTCTAAATCTCAGGATCAGAATGAAAGAGAATATATAAATTTAAAAATAAGATGTACTAAAATATTTTTAATTTTAGGTTAATATTTTTTAAATTAATTTAAATGAAATTAAAATGTAATTTAAATAGAATTTTCCAAGATGTTCAAATCTCGATGTTTCTAAAATTTTAATTTTAATATCGTTATGTCTGCTCTTTACTTAATTATTATAATTCTTTGTTACAAATTCAATGACTTTTTTGAAGATTAAGTGAGGTGTAGTCATAATTTTTTGTTTAAAAATGATAATAGTCCTATTAAGTAAATTTCAAAATGATATATCCCAGTCACCGATCGCACATTTTATACAATTTTTAAACCATTTTTGTTATCATATCAACGTGGCCATTAATTATTATTACTTTTATCAATTTTTTTCTAATTTTTTTTTATTAGCGTTTGGAAATTATCCTTCAATTTCAATTCCTTTTTGCTCTCTTTTCCGCGTCGTCAACTCGTTTTAAGTGAAGCTAACAAATTTATGATTCGTTAGAGATGGTACGGGATTCGAGAAAATATACGATCTCAGGGAAAATGTTTGGCCCTGAGAAAAAATTATTTTTACTTCTGTATTTTTAAACGATCAAACGAACTTACATAAGTGAAATTCGATTGTAATTAATACGTAAGCCTCGTATGAAGGGATTACTACGATTTTTGTTTATTTTCCCATTTCCGAATTCAAACTATCAAAATTGACTGAAAAAAGTAATATTTTGTTTTACACAGATGAAGTTATAGATGAAGTTACAGATGAAGATGACGATTGAAAAGTCCAAATTTTGTTTTTATCTCTAAAATTTTGGTGGCAGAAGTATAATGTAACGAGACTGCAAGTAGTAATCCCGAGAGCGAAGCAGAAAGTATAATTGGTGTTCGTAACCATCACTGATATAAACCATTTTTCGATTTTGAGATACATGGGCTTTTTATAAAAAATAATCTTTTTTTTATTATTTTTTTAGATTCCAGTATATACATGCCACTGTCTGATCAATTTGTCCTCGTTTTGACCTGATTTGATTATTACGCAGCTGCCATAGGAAATATCCGTTGTTGTCTACATAGACTATTGAAAACTGCTTTTTTTCACCGACTGACCTAGCATTTCTCGCGACAATGATCTCACTTCTGGGCTCATGGCAGACTGAATTTATTTTTCTTCAGACCTCAGAGGTTCTTGACCAATGAGAAAAATTGAAAATCCTAGATAAAGTCAATTATTATAATTTCAGAACGCATTTTTCAATGAGGGAATTATTGTAACAAATGTCTTAGAATTATAAATAAAAAATAACTAAGAACCTAAAAAGACCAAATTAGAACAAGCACACATGCAAATACTTTTATTCAAGAACAAAAAAAAATTAAATAAATAAAGAGAAAAGAAAAAGTAGGCAACCTGCAAATTCTAATTTTTCTTATTTTATATTTTTAATCTTCAAAACAAAAAGATAAATTTAAAGAAGGACGTGAGATTTTAACAAATTTGTTATTAGAGTTTACTTTTGAATGTCAAAGAAGAATTTGTATTTAAATTACAAATTGGAAGTCAATTATTTTAACAACATTATTGAGCAAGTGAGCTTTAAAAGACTAAAAAATGCTGAGGTCGAAAAATTTTTATTTTTAAATTTATTATTTTAACTCTTGAATGCAGTAACTCGCGACCCTGATACATTGATCGTATAGTAAATTTCCAGTTACGCAGATGCTTTCTAGCATAAAAATCGTGATACGTTCCCATTCGTGGGTGAAATAATATATATATATATATATATATTGAAGAATTTTAGCAATTTCATATTTTTTTAAATTCGAATTCTTTGTTTTTTCCAAATGTTTCCAAATATTTAACTTTGATATTTTTTCACTATTTAAATTTTGTCAGTTATAAAATTGTGGATAAATTTCAATCCTCCAGGCTTAATAATTAAGAATTGGAAATATTTCCATTTCTACGCATTAAAATTTCAAAGCATTTAAAATTTTTATTGGTGACAAATTACAAATACTTACTTATATTTATATTTCTTCAAAATTGTGAACTTAGAACCTTTAGGAATCTTTTTTCGCTGTGATGTCAATGCTTTTAGAAGTTTTTTTTTAAATTATAGCGTTTCAATGTCGAGTGTTTTTTAATCCTGAACATTCAAGTATTTTTGAGCAAAAAATGTTAAGTTTGGTATGTTGAATTTAAAAATTCAAAGTAATGTTCCTATGGGCCAACAAATTATGACGATTTTTTTAAAGTGAAGTTTTTTGTGGCAAAACACTATAAAAATATAGAAATAAAAGGAGAAAAATATTGTACATTAGAGTGGGCCGAAAAACACTTTCTTGAAACATCCAGCTCAAAAGTTGACGTTTTCATGTTTCTAAATTTTGCCTAAAGGACCTTATTTGAGCAGACTGTGTGCGAATGATTTTCGCGCATGCTCAGTTTGAAGATGACTTACTTTAGGCACTGGGGAAAAGCTGCGCATGCGCACTTTCGAGATGAGGTACTTTAGACTCTGGCATAGGTAACTTTAAACACTGGTGTTGGTATCTTGTTGAAATAAATTTAGATTTAACTTGAACAAATCTTTTAATGATTGAAGTTTTGTTTTCAGAGTTTTATTTCCTCGGGCTGAAACCCTTATAGTTTTTTTTTTCAAAAATTTTTTTAAACACATTTAAAAAAAAATTTGTTTCAACAAATTTTTTTTAACCAAATTTTTTTTTTTCAACAACTTTTTTCAAAAATTTTGTTCAAGAATTTTTTTTACATTTTTTTTCAAAAAAATGTGTTCACAAAATTTAAAAATCTTTTGTCTTAAGATTCTGTTAAGACTTAAATTAACGTCTTAATAGGCTACGAAACCCTCCCTTGTAGGCGCTCGGCGCCTACTTTGACTAATTTTTTCGTTTCGGGGCAGCAGACGGAGGATCTTAACTTCACTCTATGCAATATAAAATTAGTATTTTTCGTTAACTCCTAATACAACTTTTTCGGACGGGCGTTGCAAAAAATAGCGTGTGATACACGTGCGCTTAGGTGATTGTTAACTCGTGTGATTGCATCTTTCGCGCACTTGTATCACAAACAAATATTTTCAGGTAGCAAATTCTAATAGTGGGTAAAAGTTGTATTTTCCCAACAGTAGTAACCCCTCCAGATTTTAGATCGATCGGCTAATATCTTCTATTCTGTACAGTTTTTGGGAGTGCATAATACTATAAAATTAGAAATTCAAAAACTCTAAATTTTTGCTCAAGTTAGAACTTTCTTAAAATCTAAAAAAAGAAGAGTTTTTTAGATTGTGTTAACTGCACATTTTTTTGAAAAAATGTTAACTTGTGCTTGAAACTTCTTCAGCTATTATCGTAGGAACATGCCATTTTTTCAATCATACAAAAACATGTTAAAGTTTTTCATGAAAATGTGCAGGCAACCCAATTTAAAAAACTCGTTTTTTTTGCAATTTAAAAAAAGTTCTAACTTGAAAACAAATTTATTTTTTTATTTTTTAATGTTATATTATGATTCATTACCAAAAACTGTACCTATAAAAAAATTCAGCATAATTTTTTGTCACATTTTCAACAATTTTCACTTGCACAAAAATGTTTTCTTTTTATTTCTAATCTGTTGTTGTTCACCACATACAAATTTATTTACAAAAAAATCGTCATCATTTTGTGGCCGATAAGTACATAGATTTTTGTTTTGAGTTTTCAAATACAAAAGGCGAACTAAGTGCTCAAATTTGGAGTAACTTTGAAAATTTATATTTCGAAAACTGCCGGATTTCAACCTCCCAATGTTAAAGTTTTGAAAGCACTTTTATTTTCATTAATTTTTTATAATTTGTAAGAAGCTTAGTTTATGAAATGCCTATCTCCGAGAAAAAAAAGGAAGGTCGAAGAAATGATATAATTTTTTTCGACGCGGAATGAGGGAACTTCTTATAAATAACTTGACATCCATTTCGTGAGGATTTCCTTGTCTTTGTTATTAGAGCAGTCTCCGATCAAAGGATATTGGATTTTAACAGTTCGGGAAGAGTAGCTTGTAAATTACGAAAGTCGTATCATGAAAGAAGTCTCTAAAATGGTGAAAATATATAGGAGGGGAATAAAAGCCGCCTTTGAATTATTTTCGATTTCGATACATTTTTCGTTAGTTCCTTTCTCGTATTCTTGAACCATATAAATAAATCACTGCTGCATTTATGAATTCATGTAACAGACAACTTTTTTCGTTTTCTTTGATAACACAAGACGCAGATTAATAAGTTTAATACTTCTGCTCACACTAAGTATCGCAATTTACGCAAAGTAATTGGCGTAATTATTCAGAATCAGTGGGAGCGTTGGTGCTCAAAAAATATCCTATCTCCTGTCGATAAAAAGTGAGTAAATTCAGTTTGATCGTCGTAAGGAATTCTAGAAATTTTAGAAATTCCTCATTCTTTTTAATTGATTTGAGAAAGAGATATTTAAGAAATATGTTTCCATTTATCTTTATTGGAGGATTTTATTTTTGTTAAAATGAATACTTTAAATATTGAAAGTCCATTGTGCAGTTGTACTCGTAAATTACACAAGAGTTCAGAGAAGACGCGCGAGGATTTATAAATTCATAAAAATTCTTATATGTCGTACGTCATGCTTTTTGCGTGATATATTACAAGGTCGATGCATTACAGTTTTCGCCTATCATATTTTGCAAGAGACTTGCTAATTTAAATGCGGCGATGTTTAATCAATAAATAAAATTGTAATTTTTGCAATCCTCATTACTGCTACTGAAATTTGGAATTTGAGGACCTGGAATTTCTCTAAAGTATTATTTAGAGAAAACCTACATCAATTTTGGAATTTTACGATTTTTTAAGTAGATTTTTATTTGAGACCGCAATTTATTCTTGATTTTATTTAAATACTTCCTTTTTATTTTGAGGCTTTTTTATTATAGTCATTTTGAAATCGTTAAATTTTTTCATTTTGAAATTGGAAGCCTTCACTTTTCATTAATTTTTTAAACATCCCTTGAGGTTCATATTTTATTCTTTCCCAAATTTTTCGTCTGGTAAAAAAAGCCTTTCCTGGAAATAATTTTTTGTTAGCTACTTTTCTCGTAAAAATGTATCTTTTTATATAAGTTTTAAAGTTATTGAAGCAGGGTTGAAAGATAATTCTAGATTAAATTTTAAAACCTGCTATCAGTAGATTCAACAGCAAGAAGATCGAACATCGATTTTTTTTGTCGCGCAAAAGCAGTAATGACGCTTGTGACAAATGAGGCTTATCTGAAATCTAGAAATTTCTGATAATACTCTTTCATTCATTATTGAGTAAGGCTACATCATACCTTCCAGTGAACCAGAAAGTTTACTTAAAAAGATATTCATTCATTGGCCAATGATCTCGATGGTCAAGGCCTTTCCGTAAACACATCGTATTGTCAGTTTTAAGACCTAGTGAGTCAATTACTTTTTTTTAGATATGTAATAGTTATTTTGTGATGTAATAGTTCAGAGAAACAATTATATTTTTTTACTTTTGTTGTTTTGTTGACAATATACATCAGTCGACAAAAATGGTCACTGAAGTTTGATGCGTAAAGAAAATTGGTAAATTATACAAAGCTTTGCAGTTTTTGATTAAACTAGATAAAATTATATTTTGATATTAAAAGTTTATTTTATTCCTTTAAGTATTTTGAATTTTCAATCTATTTCAATTATTTCAATATTCAACTAAGATTTCTAGAATTTCTATGTCTGTTCTTTAGAATTTGTAGAAGAAAATTAAACACTCTAATCTTAAAGATGCAAATTAAATGGAACTTAAAAACGAATTTTTATCATAAATATTTATATACGGTGGCGGGAAGATCGAGAAATGAGCGACAATTGGAATTTTTTAAATTAAATTAAATTTATTTTAAAAATTGGATTTGAAATTATTTAAGATGATAGGCTTCCAATTTGAAAAAAATAGTGAAAGTAGGCACCGAGAGCCTACAAGGAAGGGTTTCGTAGCCTATTAGACGTTAATTTAAGTCTTAACAGAATCTTGAAACAAAATATTTTTTAATTTTTTAAATAAAATGTAAACAAAAATTTTATTGAACAAAAAATTTTGAAAAACATTACGTAAAAAAATTTTATGAAAACAAAAATTTTGGAATCAAACTTTTGAAAAAAATGAGGTGAAAAAATTTGTTGAAATTTTTTTTTTAAATAAAAAAAAATTAAAACATTTTTTTTAAATTATGAAGTCGTTGAAACCTCCCCATAGCAAAACTTTCCCTCCCCTACTCCACCTACTTCCCCCTGTCCTCACTTCCCTTCCGACGGACAGACGGATGGATGCTAATATGTAATTTAATTTCAAATTGTAAATGCAAGGGTTAGAATTAATATGAATATTGATATATCTATATATAGGAAAATTTAATTCATAATCGTTGCGATTGAACATTTCAAATTGGAACGTTTAATATTCTTTGAATTAATATTTAAATCCTTAAAAATTGTTTCATTTAAAAATTAACATTCAAAATAGAATAATTTCTGATTGAAAACTTCAAACTGAAAGAAATTGACAAATTTAACAGTTATGAATTGAATCCTTCAAGATTCTAAAACGTCATGGTTTGGAATTGAAAGCCTTAATATATGGTAGAAAAATGTTAAATTACAAACATACAAGATCGAGTAATTTCAGACTGAAACTCTCAAAATTGGACCATTTAAATTTAATGCGCTCGAAATCGAACAATTTAAAATTTAAATCGTCAACAAATCTTATAGTTACAAATAAGCATCAATAGAACTTTAATTTCAAATCGTTAAAGATGGTACAATTTCAAATTGTAAACCTTAATAACAATTTAAGAATATATCCATTTTAATGTTTTACATTTTAAATTGTGGAATTTGAGACGTTTTTAAATTTTAAAAAGTTCAGTTCTGAATGCCAGATAGATGTCAGTGCTACAATTTTTATGTTGATAGGATTTAAATTTGAATGTATTCGAATTTCAAAGACCTGGAAATTAAACTTTTTAAAGCTTGCTTTTCAATGCCCCAGATTAAAAATTCTTCACTTTTGAAGGCTTGCATTTGAAAATTTTAATCACCAGGAGAAACGTTTGGAATCTGAGAAAAATTCGGAAATTTTTTTTCGAAGATTTGAGAGACCACCTGGAAATAGTTTCAGGGATCACAGATTATTCACCTATTACCCTGAGTTTCCCTTTTTTCAAATTCTCCCTTTTTCCCTATTCGTGAAAAACTTCCCCTTTTTCCCTTTTCTCTTTAAATGTTTGACAATACAATATTTGAATTAGACGGGAAGTTCTCTGAAATTAGTAAATGTGCGTAAAAACTATAAGTACCATTGTTCGCTTTACATCTACAAAATTAAAATATTCAAAACTAGAATATGCTACCGCATGTGGTGAAAGTTTAAGTTTTTAACTTACTTAAAATTAAATTTTTTGCCACAGCTTTACTATAGAGCAATACATACGAGTATAGCTCTAGGTGCGTTTATGAAAAAAAATGCATCTGTATCATATTGAATCACTTAAATAAATTATATATAAGCTATTAAAAATAAACACTCTTAAAAAAACTTGAAAGCTGAAAATCGGAGTAATTTTAAAAAGAAGTATTAGAAGGTAAACACTTTTGATTGAAATTGACAAAGTTAAAAATAATTAAAAAATGGAATATTCAAAGTTGATCAACTACAAAGTCAAATGTTCTAACTTGGACAATTTAAAGTGAAACGTTCAAAATGTAGCCACCGTAATTTTCAATCTGAATAGGAGTGTTGAGCAGTCTCAATTTTTTTTGGTAATCTTACAAAAAAAATGTACAAATTTTTATTTGAACATTTTCAAACTAAACTATTAAGGATTTAAATAAAAAGTTAAACCTTAAATCATTTTTCGCTTAATCTTGACATATTAAATATTTTTGAAATGAAGAATATTCGAGAGAATATTTCAGGTGCTCAAACTTGAACTATTTTTAATTCGAGTTTAAAAACATTGAAGTATGTATGTGGTTTTAAATTTACATTAAAAATATTATTAGTTATGTTATAACAAATCTTGGAAAGAAATATTTAAGTAAATGTATTTTTTTTTATAGTATTTAAGAAATATTTAAGAAATATTTAAGTATTTAATTCTTATTTTATCTAATTTTACTATTTTCCCGTTTTTCGTGAAGAAACACCCTATTTCCCCTTTTTTGAGCTGCTTTTGAGCTGTGATCCTTGTAGTTTGAATTATAAAAAATTATATTAATTTATATAAATTCTTTTTCGCGGTTTTCAAATTGGATGTCCAAATAGTGTTTGGATTGGAATGTTATGACAGGCGGCCAAGAGTCTGTACGACTCACTTGGTGACTCCTATCAAGTAAGACAAATAAGTTCTCGTGCAGTTTATTGATTCTCGTTTATTGAATACATATTTACGATAATTTCTTATCAAGTGGACGTCCCCGTAATTTTCCACTTGTTGCTCACGACCTTTTGCATTCAGACGCTGCATTCTGCATTCAATATCTTTGCCACTTTCCCTCGGCTCGTGCTGGATTTGAATGTGTAAGCACTTGTTATAATTTGTTTATTATCTGTCTTCTATTCACCTCTTCATTGGCGTACTCAAAGATTTGTTATTGTTTTTTCTTTAAACCAAGATGGCATACTGATTTGTTAATCATTACACTCAACTCCTGATATAAGACACCCCCCCCCCCCCCCCTCGGTTTACGATATTCCTAGAACTGATGGCCACCGCAGTTTCGCGATGAGAGGAATCGCTGGGCCGAAAGACAGGGTGTGCTCAGTCAAGCGTGACAAACAGCTCAAGGGCCGTCCTCTCATCGCGTTAGTTGCATCAGGTTGCGTCATGCGTCCAAAACCAACAGAAATTATTCATGCGGCCCTGCTTGTTTACGTTTGGATTCCTCCGATTTAGAACCAAGGGCAAGGCAAGCCTTGCATGAAGTCGGTCTTATATTGAGAGTTGAGTATATTCTTTTTTAACAATCGTTCAAAACCGGGCAAATGTTTCTGTTATGTCAATGTGACAGTTTATTAGTATACGTGAATTTTACATATCTTATAAAATTGTCTTCAACATGATATTGTTTCTCCTAAATGGAAATGCTTTATCATTGGTTTTTGATTTATTATTTAATTTTGCACTTTAGATTAAAATGAGCTTCAGGTTTGATTTCATTCATTCTTAAAGCTATCAATTTGAAATCATCTAAGTTGCAATGTTTTTAGAATTATTCAACTTTAAAGGTTTAAAATTTCGAATTCTTAAATTTTAAATGATGAAAAATACACTGATTTTTTTTGTATACAGAAATATCATTTTTTATTTTAGAAAAATCTATTGAATCACTTCGAATGTTACTTGATACTTCATGATATAAAAGGCATAAATACGATAAATGAAATACAATACAATAAATATACAATAAATAATAATAAAGATATAATAAGTTGTATCATTAAAGGTTTTATAATTTCAATTTCCAGCTTCACACGCTTAAATTCGATAATATTGGTTTTTGAGTTTATAAATGCTCAGTCGGGAACGTTACAAATTTTTTAATGTATAATTTTCTTAGGTTAGTGTTGTTGAGCAGATAAGAATAATTTAAAATGTACAGTTTTTAATGCTTTTTCAGAAGCATATATTAAATTTGCACGGAAATTGTGTCTAAGTTTGAATTCCTTTAAAGAATTATCATTCGGAATTAAATATAGATAAAAAATAATATGGGCTTTTTTCGAATTAATGGTTCTTTTTTGACTGAAAAGAAATTAAAAAAGAATTTAAAAAATTGTGTTCTCACTAAGTTTCGATAGGGTCTTTCATGCCCTTTCTATTGAACATAATCATTTTTTATTGATACTAAGAGAATCATAAATCGTTGAAAAAGATGGTATCTGCACAATATCTACCGAATGCATATTTTTTACAAATAAATAATAATATATCCATTTTTTAACCTGAAAATATTTAAAAGCAATAACTTCAGCATTTTTCCAAGCAAAAAAGATCTCTAATTTCAAAAAAGGTTTAATTTATTTTTGATTCTCATTTTTGAGGGCCAAATTTTTTTTAAATAATGCTTATTACTAATGGAAATTGTGTACACAATCTAATAATTTTTTCCGGAATTGTTCAACCTTAGCGGCTTTTCGTTTAAAATTCTTCAATTTTTCAGGATTCCAATTTCAAGTTGAAGAATATTTAAGTAAAATACATTAAAATTCAAAACTTTTTGATTGAACAATTAAAAATTAAGAGATTTGAAAACTAACATGATCAAATTCAAGCTTTATAAACTGAATCATTTTAAACAGGTCTTAGAAATAAAACTGTTCTAAAATCAAGCATTTAAAACTGCACAATTTTAAACATGAAAATTATGTAAATCAAACATTTTAAACTTAAAACTTAAAGGGAAGTAGACTAAACAATTTCCCCCTTTCATCGCAATTCAAATGTTAAAAATACCAAATTTGACCCCATTTAACTCACTAACAATGTAAAAAATAATGTTTTCTATTTCAGCAAAAAATTAAAAACCAAAATTTACTCCCTTCGAACTCACATATGTTAAAGATAAAGAATGTCTTATCTTACGAAAAATGTGAAAATCACAGAATTTGTCTTCATTCAATTCAATACAAATTTTAAAAATACAAAATGTTCCTATTCAAATTAAGAAATTAATTGAAAACAAAAATTTCCTTTTCCAATTCCGAAACAAATTAAAACAAAAAATTCTTATCTTTCATCATAAGAAAAATGTGGAAAATAAAGAATCTGCCCTGTCTCAACTTAAATAAAATATTAATGAAAATGTTTAAAATAAAAAAATGCTCTCTTTCAATCCAGAAAAAATTGAAAATTAAACTTTTTGATCTCGAAAGAATGTCGGATGAAACTCATTAAAAATTGAATAATTTCATGTGATATATTAAGAGGATGACGTACATTATTAAAAGTTTTATATCAATCCGAAGTTGTTTAATTTTAAATTATTTAAATTGAGAAGAGTTTTGATGCTTTGGTTTCGTTTTGTTTTGTTTTTAGAAGCCACCCTGAAATTGTTTACATGTCTTACTTTTTAGGCTGCGTCTAGTATTCCCGAGAACTTTGGGGGGTTGGAAAAGGGGATGGACTAATCGTCACGAAAATTCGGGAGTAGTCGAGCTTCTGAAAATATTTGACTATTCATCCCGATTTTTGGGACGAGACACTTTGTACGTTTTAGAGGTTTTGAAGTTCTACAAAACTTCTGTCAAACATCTTTTTCGTCGATTGTCAGGTGTAATTTATTTCGCCATAACTTTAAAATAACGCGTAAACAGAAAAAGGATTGTTCTTCTTTCCGAAAATGCATACAACAACCGATATTCTATCATATTTTCACAGCATTAAATATTTAAAACTTTTTTATTATGAATTTATATGTCAAATGTTTATGTTTTTAATATAAGGATATAAAAATCCCTCTCTTAAACTAAACAAGTGAAATTGTCACTGGTTGAATCAGTATTTTTAATTATCACTGGTGAACCAGTGATTTTTCGACTTTGGCTGGGTAAACCAGTAAGTGACTTAACTGAGAGAGCGTTACTGAATATACCAGTGATGCTAAATGATAGATTTAATGTTCAATGATATAGTGCTCCACGCAGCCAAGACATGAACCTCCAGTCGTCTGGTACGCGCGTGTCGCCGATCGGATCTTTGCATTTCTCGAGTGAAAACGAATTTTATTCTTTACTAGTGTTTGTGTTAGAAATACTTCGGGGTTGGCTGTAGTAAGCAGGGGATATATTAATATCTTTCGCTTGAAATTGGGGAGGCCCCTGACCACTTGGGTTTGACTTTGAGTGACGCGATACGTTGACATAATGACGGATCTTCCCACAGTTAGGCGCAATATATTATATATCTTACTATATTGCAGCCCGGCCCTTATTTATTTTTGAGAGAATAAAGTGCCGTTTTTAACCGATAATTTGGCAAAGGTTAGCACAAAAGTTATGAATGATAAGTGTCATACCTAACCAGCTGACGACGACAACGCGTACGATCAGATGACTACTGGTACTGAGTAACCAGTGAACCTTACTGATTAACCCAGTAATGAAATTCCACTGAATGAACCATTAAAATTTGACTGATTGTCAGTGACACACTTCTGGCTGTTTCAACCAGTGAGATCTCATTTGTTCATTAGGACGGTGAACGCGCGTGCATGTACTGCTAGTGATTAATATAATTAATATAGTTAACTATATTTTGACTAAACTATTAAATGTTCCTCAAAGTGATGATACATACGATTCATTGGCCTATTTTACTGTAGGCCGTTAATAGAATAATTATTAATAGAATGTATTATCTATTAGTAGAGTATCTTGAATATTGTGATTGATAAATGATCGATTTCCTTATTTGGTGCTTTCAGATGGATTCAAAAGCGACATTGTCCTGTGGTGTAAGCTCCTATTACCTGGGGCCGTAAAGAGGATCTACAATCTCCAGAGCAAGCAGCTAATTAAGCTTTTTGCAAGATTGCTGAAGCAGGATGAAAATGCTATGCTTGAACATTTGGAACAGGGAGACGTCGCGGAAACCGTAGCAGAATTTTTCGAAAGTAGTATTGAAATTCGACCCAATCTGAAAAGTGTTGTCACTGTACAAGAGGTAAACAATGAAAAAAAAATTGGTTCATTAATTCAATTTTTTTTTCATTCAATTAAAAATTGTACTATTTACCTGAAATTGATCGAAAACTGCAATTCAATATGTTAGAGCCTCTCGCATTAAAGGCAGAATTTAAATTTGTTTAACTCTTCCAAACTCCTGAAAATACAAATGCAGGAAATGATCGTGAATTTTGTGAGACCTGGAAAACCGGGAAATGACAGTAAAGTTATTTTTTGATCGGTAACTTTACAAATTTTTAGATGAAAAATCTGTCCAATCCATATGTAATGCAATTTAAAATAAGTATGATTTCATTTTTCTTTGAATGTTTAGTTCAATTGTTAACGTTTTCAATTATGAAAGCATGCAGTTTAAAATGCGTAATTCTAAAATCCTTTACTTTGAAAATTTCCCGTTTTGTGTCTTCACTTTCAAGCGTACATTTTCAATTTAAAGAATTTTAAAGTGCGTTTTTGAAGACTTACAAGGAGATGATCATAGTTGGGATTTTTTTATTGAATAGATTCCCTACATTGAAAATCATTGCGTGGATTTTTTTTTTATACCATAAATCTTTAAACTATTCGATTTAGAAAAGTTTAAAACTTTAAAACTTCACGGCATTTAATTTAAAATTATTCAGTTGAAAAGGGTTAAAAGCTTCCATTTTATACGTGTAAATTATTGATAGTTTGAATTAAAAAATGTTTAAGCTTCTATTTTAAAAGTTTAAAATTCAAATAAGTTCCACTTTGAGTATTTTAATTTGAAGTTGAGTTTTAATTACTTTAAATGAAAAAATGTTCAGTTAGGTATAAGAGTTCGAATTTTTAAATTTCAATTACCGCGACAAATTTTTGCTAACCGGAAAATGACCGAGAATTTTTTTCCTCGATTAAAACAACCCCCTGCAAATTTTATATTTTGAAATCTTTTTAAATAAAAATACTTAAAGATTAGAGTTAGGTAAATTGCTTTCATTAGAAGATTAAAAGATCCAGAATTCATGAATCACGAGATGATGATATCATTGCACGATTAGTTTTTTTTTAATATGTATCAGAATTGGGTACTTGTACTTTGTTCCTACTGAATTAAATTTGTAATTACTTTTAATTACTCTCGTTTGTCGGATTTTATATTACCAGATATAGTTGTCAGTTTTTATGAATCCGTTTATTCATGAACTGGTATGTACTCTTAGCTTAGAAAATTGAAATATAAATAAGTTCCTGAATTTAAATGCTCTACAGCAAGAATTTTTACTTTTAAAGTTTTAAATAAGAATATTTAAAAAATTGGATTCTGTAATTCATTGATGAAAACAAAGTAGAAAATAAAAATTCTAATTTGAAACGTGATCAGTTTTTATATCTCTTCAGATGCTGCATATATAATATTTGTTTTCCTTTGCGTTGCAAATTTTTGCCAGCTGTGAAAATCTATTAGTACATTCTTTCGTTTATTTGCTAATTTATGACTGTATTCTACGAATCTCTGATTTATGTAGCGATGAGATCATTGATTTCATTTACACAATTTCTGGAATTTCATCGAAAACTAGAATTCAATAGTTTGTGTTGATTCACTTACGCTTTCAGGAAAATGCTTCAACCGAGTATGCATAGAATAATAATTATCGTTTGAGCAAGAAAACGAGTTGTGAGTAATTCTGATTGGAAATTCGAAACGCGTATTATGGAAATTATTTTCTATTGAGGAAATTTGTTTGATAGATTTTCTACTAAGGATAATTTTAAATTATTTCTTTTTAATTAATTAAGTTAATTAATATCACAGACTGGACAGATTAAATAGATTTTACTTTGTTTTTATCAGTATTGAATTAATTAATCGATTTTTTGAGACGAAATACCAAGCAATCCAATTAGTCTAAAAAATGCAATATCAAGAGAAGTGATTCATTATCACGTGGGATTTGACCTCTAAGTTCTGATATTAAAGTTTGAAGGTTCGAGGGTTTGTTGGTATTTGCGAAACGAGGTTTTTGACCGAAGTCCCTCAACTCTGACGATTTTTCTTCCCTCTGGAATTCCTTTACTGGGATTAACACACAATTCTTGTAGGATTCTCGTTTATGTTAATGACTTTTGTAATTAACTTTTCTTTTCCTGATACATAATTCATTCTGGACATTTAACTTTCATTTCTCAATATTGACAGATAAAGTTGATCTGAATTTTCAGCTTCGTAAAAATTGTATTATACAAACAAAGCTGGAAAATTTTTTGCTTTACTTTTGTTACATTTTTGAGCAGGAATAAAAAAAAACTTCTATTTTACAGGACATCAAAATTATTTTCATAATGTTTATAATTTACGATATTTTTTTAAAAGTCATATTGTTAAAAATGCTAAACAAAAATTTCTACTTTTTTTGGAGAGATTCTTCAATCCAATTTTGAGAAAATTGAAAATACATTATATCACAATTTTAAAATTGAAATAATTAATTTAAAGAAACTAAAATAGTAATAATAGAACAAAAATAATTCTAGTACAGAGTTTATATCTTTATTTATTGAAATAATGAAGATTTTTCGAAATTTTTAACAGGTGGATCAATTTTTAGAAAAACTGTCTACACTGACGAAGGAGAATGACCAAATGAAACATTTCAAGTCTTTTATTGTTAGGTGAGATAATTATTAACGTGGTATTTATATATCTAGCCAATTTTATTATATTCAAATAAAAATATAATTAGTTAAGAAATTATGGTCATAATTACATTTTTTTAAAGGTGTACAGCTAATGACTTGAAAATGATCATCAGATTAATTAAACACGATTTGAGGATTAACTCTGGACCTAAACATATGTGAGTATTTTTAAAAATTAAAAAATAAATTCTTAATACATAGTTGAAAATTATATATTTACACATTGAAATTTTTCGAAATTGAACCTTAAAGATTTAAAAATTTAATTAGAAAACGATCAAATAATTTAATATTTAAACTTCAAAAATTGAACCATCTAAATTCAGAGCACTTGAAATTGAGCAATTTTAAACTTAAATCATCCCAAATTGTACGGTTTCAAATCTAAAGCAAACAGTCGCACATTTTTTAACTGGTACGTTCAGAATTCAATAAGTTCGAATAAAAAATTATAAATTAGATAATTTTAAATTCATAGCGTTTGGATTAATTTTGACTTTAAATATTTTTTTGTTAATCGGAATATAATTTAGTTATTTCCCATTGATTATTATTATTAAATAGTTTCTAATTTCTATTGTCAGAAATTTAATACCATACAAATATTTGTTGTACAAAAAATTGTTCTCCATGATAGAAATTTGAGGAAATGTAAATTTGCTTATATGTAGACTCCAGGCAATCGATGTGGACGCCTACAAAGCTTTTCAAGTATCAAATAACTTGGAGGCTGTTATTCTTCGATGTTTGGGTGATCCTTCATCTTCAAACTCGGCTGCGACTTCAACTTCTGGTTCGAAAAAAGTTTCAGGGGAGAAGAAAGTGGCTCTTTCGATAATGACACCTGTGCTGCCAATGCTTGTAAGTATTTGTCAATGAATTTGAATAAAAAAATAAATGAATTTTATTTATAATTCTACAATATTAAATAAACTCTATATTAATTAATTAATTCTTTTATTCGTATTTTAGAATAAAATAGAACAAATTAAAGATAAATTGGGTTTTTTACCAATATTTTGCTATAAAATTTATATCCTGAGCAGGAGTCGCCATCTTTAAAATCTGGCCATGTTATCGCGTTGAATGGCAGATATTAAATTTACTTGGGGAATATAATGCGCAAGCATGAATTTGCGTCATCAAATCTCGCTTAAAAGTGTATTAAAGTATGAGATTTTTATATCTCTGCGAGTCGTAAGTTTTAATCGCGATCATATGAGGCGAGTCAAGTTTTTAATTGGGGCAGATTTTGTACGATTTTCTACGGTAAGAAATGTTTGAAAATAGTTGTGTTGGATACAAAAATTGATCCAACCTGATAACACTGGTATCGTTCCTTTTCTTCTAATGTTGCAATTTTAAACATAATATTAAAAAGCCTGTTTAAACTCTATTAAATAATACGGTGTAATTTAAAAAAATAGCCATTTTTTTCTTTGTTATACAAAAAAAAAATTAACTTTCGAAAACGTTGCAAAGATAAAATAAAAAAAGATAAAAGAGTCTATGTCTATCGTTCTCTGTAAACTCTTTTCGTATCTCCCATATTTTTGAGAAAATTTGACATTTTGATTTTCAGAAAAATCGGCAGAATTTTTTAAATTTTTCAGTAGAACTTTGGCACTATCAGAAAACAATTTTTAAAAAAAGTTTGGCAACCATTCTTAAAAGTTTTCTAATCGCAAAAGAAACCTTAACACGAGATTTCATGCTTGTGTAACAATTTGAGCAAGATTTAATTTTAACTGTTTGCAAATATTTTTCAAACAAACCTTTTTGATGAATCGTGTGAGAAAGTTTCATTCTGTTGGCTAATTTTATCATCATTATTTTTGTTTTCTTGAAAGAAGCTAATCAAGAATTGATCATTTAGATTTAGAAATAATAAAAGCACATTTTCTCTTAAATAGGCAGAAGCTTGTAAATCCGTGGAGATGGCGATGAAGAAGTGTCCAGACGGAATGTTATCAGAAGTGAAATACGATGGAGAAAGGGTTCAGGTGCACAAAAAGGGAAATGAGTTTCGATATTTCAGTCGATCTCTAAAACCTGTGATGCAGCACAAAGTAAGTATTATTTTTGTCTAACACTTTTATCGAATCAGGGAAGTTTTTGGATTTTTTTTGTCCCTGAAATCCACGTATTGGATCGAGGCTACGCGTCTCGAAAGACAATAATAATTGTCCCATAATATTTTGTGTTGGTGAATGGAATTCGACAAAGCTGGGGAGGATTCCGAAAATTTCATCCAAGCTTCTCTTTTTCGTCAAAATATATGCTTACATGGGCATGATCTTATGTTTATTATGGTATCGTCGCAATTCATTTCGCGTGTTGTTTTTCTCTAGAGATATATTTAAACTATGCATGAACCTGAATTAGAATATGAGATAAAAATGAGGTTTAAATAATATTGACTTATTATAAAATCAGATTTAGAAAAGTAGATTCTTTTCTATTTTTTTATATTATAATTTGTTGTCAATTTAAATAAATAAAATAGTTAGGCTTGGATCTTGACATAGGTGTAGTAAATAATAAATACCAACTCGGTTAAAACAATATTTCATGAAACAAAACAATTATACGATACAATGCAAGAACTTCTCGGTAAAGCCATCACTAGAGTACTGACTCTCCGTGCGTTCCTCCCTCATCATCCCCTCTCTTACGTTGGGCCTTGTGCCCCCTACGATCTATCGATCTATCGACGATCTATCTAACCTAAAATATTATTTACAGCGAAAATAAAAATTGCCACAAATTAAACAATTATATTTTATTTTGATTTATAATCGCTATTTATTTGAATGTGGAACGATGGCATAACTTTCAATCGCGTCGTTCGAGACTTTTTGCGTTTAAGGCTTTTCCTCTTTCTGCGCGACAATTAATTTAGCTTTGAAACAGAGAAGATGAAATCTCGTTTGATAAAAAGAATGGAAAAGTGTGCTTGATGAAAGAGGTTTTGTTTCTAATTAAAATTGTACATTAAGATCATTTTTACACTTACAGATTCGAATCGTAACTCTAAAGTTGAATTACTACTTCTTCACAGAGGGAGGTTTGTAATGACCTACATTTTCAAATCTACTTTTCTGACATATTTCGATATAATTCGACACCAGGAACTCGAAAATGCAATTTTTTTAAATATCCTCGTTTGTGTGTATGCAATTTTTTCTGTTTACCGTATTTCGAAATGTAAAAGAGGTCATGAAATTTGTACGAATTGTAGCTCCAATTAATGTCCAGGTTTGATAGGATTTTGAGCTAGATCGGCCAATTAGAAGCAGTTTTTTTGCGTTTAGAAATTGGAAAAAAATGTATCATGTTTGTATATGAGAACTTTTTTGATATTCAAAATATAACGATACTGTATCTCATGTATTCGTTCACGTCTTCGAGGCGCATCGATTGATCTATTGTGAAACCTTTTATGACCTACTCGTACCGATTTATGAAGTTTCGAAAAAATGGTTTATTCTATTTATATAAGAAAAACTTTTTTGATATTAGGAATACTACATTAGAATATCTGATATATTTGTCCGCGTCTTCGAGGTACGTCGAGTGACCTATTAGAAAACCTTTTATGAACTACTAGTACCGATTTATGAAATTAAAAAAAAAGATTTATTATGTTTATACGAGGAAAACTTTCTTGATATTAGGAATACTACATTAGTATATCTAGTATATTTGTACGCGTCTTCGAGACGCATTGAATAACCTGTTGGCGAACCTTTTATGACCTACTCGTACCGATTGATGAAGTTTAAAAAAAGTGGTTTTTTCTGTTTACATGAGAAAAACTTTCTTGATTTTAGGAGTACTACATTAGTATATCTGATATATTTGTTCGCGTCTGCAGGACGCGTCGAATGACCCATTCAATAACTTTTTTTTGTCCTTTTTATGAACTAGCAATACCTATTTATAAATATTCAAAATATATTGTTTGTCTTGATTATATGAGGAAAATTTTTTTAATATTGGAAATACAACAGTGCTGTATTACCTCCCTTCTAGAAATAATCGATTGGACACGATTCATAACGATTAAGAG
>CAKNYM010049861.1:130900-168347 GCA_932195095.1 Andricus curvator
TATTTTTAACATTTTTATTGAGTTGCAAGGGACGCAATTTTGGTTTTAATTTTTTTTATAAATTGGAGAAGATTGGAGGGATGCTTTTAGAAATTTGTAACGTTCCTGATTGAGCTGTTACAAATTAAGAAACTTAAAAACTAATATTAGGGGTCATTCACAAAATACGTTATACGTTTAGGGGTGTGGGAAGAGGGTCTGTCGAAGTATCATTCTCCATTTTCAGAACAATGGAAAAAGTAACAAGCGGGGGAGGCCGCCCCCCGCTCAGAAATTCATGAAAAAATGTATCACGCCTTTTGTGAATGGCCTCTTACTGAATTTTTCTAAATTGAACAGTGAGATTTCTGTAAAAAAAATATTACTAATATTTTAAGTGCATAGTAGATTAAAATGATGGGCATTGGTATGCATTATTATTTCATTTTATAAAACAATTATTGAAGAGAAATTGTTTTAGGAACCAGAGGAATTAGCGGAGATGATCGCTAAAGTTTTGAAGATGGGTCTCGAGGGTCTGGTTCTCAAAAATGTGAACGTGAGTATTTCAGAAAAATTAAAGTCTCCTTTGGCATATCTTTTTTCGTTATCATTTGATATTGTTTGTCTTGAAAATTTCTTACAGGGTACATACGAACCAGGAAAGAGACATTGGTTGAAGGTAAAGAAGGATTATTTGTGTGGAGGTGCGATGGCTGATACCGCAGATCTCGTAGTTCTCGGCGCTTGGTACGGAACAGGGCACAAAGGTTTTATTTTCTTCTGATAACATTTAAAATTTGTATAAAAAACGAATTCAAAAAATGATAAAAACGAATTAAAGTATGAAATAATAAACAGGTGGCATGATGTCTGTATTTCTCATGGGATGTTACGATACCGACAGAGATATTTGGCTGACTGTGACCAAGGTAAAAGAATATCGATTCAAATTAATCAATAATTTGCTTCCTGGAATTTCTGATTTCCTGTTCTTTAATTTATAAAATACCTCCCGTCGGAACAGTTTTCATATTTATCATAGATGATTTAAACGATTTAAATATTCTTTTTCAACTTCTATAGTAAAAACGTAAATTCTGTGTATGAAGTAATTAGTTTGAAGACTAGTCTTTTTGAATTAATTTTAATTTTTGTTTATTCAATTGAAATTATTAAGAAGTTGATTTTGGTGGCAAAAGGTTCACACTGGCCACGACGATGCTACATTGGAAAGGCTTCAGGATGAACTTGATATGGTGAAGATAGGAAAGGACCCCAATCTCGTTCCTAAATGGTTGCGAGCAAATAAACCAATGATACCAGATTTCGTAGCAAAGGATCCGAAGGTGATTTTTGTTACAATTTCACAGCTAATTAAAATCATTACATAAGATCAATTTCGTATACACATATATTGTTAAAGAAATTTAGAATACTCAACTATTCTTCTAAACGCCTGACGCGTGTTAGGCAATTAGAAGAAACCAGCCATAGATTATTAAAACACATATTAAATGGCTATCTAACATTTTATTTTTCATCAAATTAATGAAATATACTTTTACAGAATAATAAGAATAATGATTTTATATCATACATTAAAAAAGTCTAACTTTCAAGCGAAAAAGACGAATTTTGTACAAAAAAGTTGAATTTTCAAACCGAGCATATGAGTTTTCAACAAAAAAAGTTAATTTTTAACCACTCAGTTGAATGTCCAACAAAATAGTTACATTTTCAGTTTCAAAAATTAATTTTTATCAACAATCAAACGAATTTCTATCACAGATGATTAATTTTCTACCAAGAAAGACGAATTTTCAACAAAATACATACATCTTTAACCAAATAGTTGAATTTTCAAGCGAAAAAGAGGAATTTTGTACAAACCATTTGAATTTCCAACCCCTGAATATGAATTTTCAACCTGAAAAGATGAATTTTTAACTCAAAATGTGATAGTTGGTGTTTTAACAAAAATTATTTTATTTTAACATAAAAAACATTCAGATTTAATGAAAAAAAACGAACTTTCAACAACATACTTGAATCTTCAACTAAAAAATATTAATTTTCAAGCAGACATTAGAATTTTCAACCAAAAAATTGATTTTCTACCGAAAAGGATGAATTTTTAACATAATACATAAATTGTTGAATTTTTGAGCTGAAAATACAAATTTTCTACAAAACAGTTGAATCTTCAACAAAAAAGTTAATTTCCAACCGAAACGGATTAATTTTTATGCAGAAAGTTGCATTTTTAACCAAAAAGGTGAAACTTCCACAGAAAGAGATAAATTTTCAACCAAAAAAATTGTTTAGTAAAGGAAGAAAAAAAATGTGTATCAAATTGTTGAATTTTTAAGCCAAAAAGACGAATTTTCAACCAAGAAGTATGATTTTTTAAACAAAGTGGTTGAATTTTCAACAAAGTAATTCAATTTTGAACCAAATAATAAAATTTTTAACCAAAAAGATGAATTCTTATCCGAGTCCGAGGACTGTAACCGTTAAATCAAAAATCATGAATAATAATTTATAGTAATTAAATAATTAATTAATAATAATAATTAATACAAATTTATTATTTAACGAGCTTCATTTGAACTCTGAACACACCTTTTTTCCTGGAATTTGATAAATTTTACTATTTTCCATTGTAACCTATGGAAGGAAAATCGTAAATGCCGCTATTTTACATTGTAATATTGACTAAATACCACAAAAAATGCGTTCAGAGTTCAAATTATGCACGTTGAATGGTAAATTTAGCGATTAAATTTTTTTCGTAACCGAATTGAAAAATAAAAATAAAATGTTTACCGTTGAAACCTGTTAAAACATGAACTTAAATAGAAAGTATTTTTAAATATATGACATAAAATCGTTATTCCTATTATTTTGTAAAAATATATTTCATTAATTAGGTGAAAATAAAAGTAAAATGGTAGATAGCCATTTATTGTGTGTTTTAATGCTCTATAGCTGGTCTCTTCTAATTGGCTCAATTGCGTCAGGCGTTGAGAAGATTTGTTGAATATTCTTCTGAATGCCTAAATAAACCAGGTACTGGGACACCAGTTAAAGATTTCGTACAAAATTCTTCTGAACGCCAGCCGTCGTCTCACTGCCTAAAACTTCTAAATGTCTACGACAGATATACACTGAAATTTGAAGTTATGCTCAACTTTGATTCTAGAATCAGCCAGTTTGGGAAATAACTGGTGCAGAATTTACAAATCAAGGTGTCCACACCGCTGAAGGTATCAGCATTAGATTTCCTCGAGTGACTCGAATTCGAAGCGACAAAAATTGGGAAACGGCGACGACTTTAAACGAGCTTCGAAATCTTTTTAAGAATAGTTCTGAGTCGACTGACTTCTCTCTTCTTCTTAGTTCGCCAAGTAAAAAGTAAGTTTTTGAAACAAGTTTTATAAACTCGCAGTTTATGATTTTTTATTCGATTGCATTTTATTTCAATTTATTTTATAGAGACTCCAAAGAACTTCTAGGTAAAAAAACGAAGAAAAAGGACGAGAAGGAGGAAAAATCGCCTGAGAAGTTGAATAAAAGAAAAATAAAAGAGGAAAGGACTCTGGATACTTTTGTGAAAAAAGAACCAAAGAATGAAGACTCTTCGGAAGAGAAACCAAAAAAGCGAATAAAGATCGAGGAAGTCAAGCAGAATTTGCATGCGAAAATTGCAAAAGACGTTTCTTTTATCGATTCCGCAGACGAGGAAGAGTTGCAGGACGTAAAAGTGAAACAAGAAGTAAACAAGATCGAATTAGATCCGGACGATTCCATTAAGGAAAAATCGAAACAGAAAGATAATAAAACAGATCGAAACAAGCACAAAACGGAATTAAAAATAAAAGAGTCTGAAATCAAAATTGAGAAAAAAATTTCAGAAGTGGATGATGAAAATAGAGCAAAATTCTATTCGTTCCAAGGGAACGATGTGCGTATTTATAGTTTACATTTTTTGTTGTAACAATTTTTTTCTTCATCTTTATTTCAATTAATTTTTTCCCCTCTATTTCAAATTTCAGTATATTGAATATAGCGAAAGGGGAAGTCCTTTAAATTGGATTGAAGGTAGAAAACCACCGGAAGGTTTGCCAAAAAATGCAAAACTATTATCTCAACTCGATGAGTCTGAATTGGTAAGATTATTTTAGATATTCAATTTGATATATTCCCGGCCGCTCGACCGGGAAATCGGGAAATAACAGTGAATTTATTTCTTTACCGTGAATTTTTAAAATGTTTAGTTGAAAAACCTTTTTAATCAAATTTGTAACATTTTCTATTCAAGTATGAAATCATTCAGTTCAAAATACATAAATATATATACCTTCAATTTTCAAAATTTTCATTTTTCAGTCTTCATTTATAGTAGATTAGTTTTAAAATGTTCAGATTTTTTAATGAAGTTTTGAAAGTTTCAACACTTGAACATTAAAAGTGTTCGAAATTCAAAAATTTGACAGTAAAATGTTTCAACTCGATTAATTATATAAACCTAAATTAATCAAAGGTTTAAAAAATTGAAGTAGAGTAATATTTAAAATTGGATAATAATTGGCTATATATGGTTTGAAGTTGTTCAGAATTGAACTGTTTCAAACCGGAAGTCCCAATGGTTGAGTGATTTTTTAAATAATATTGTGAATCGATAAAATTTCGGAATGTTAAATTTTCAGTTTTATATATTACTCTTTCAATTGTTCAATTTCGTAAATTTTTCATTTGTAACTGATGTTGTTAAATTTTTAAAAGTAATATAAATCACTTTTTGACAAATATTAATTTTAAACGATTTAAATTGAAACAATTCAACTTTAAAGGATTGCAATATAAAAAACGTTTTAATTTAACAATTCTAATATAAAAAGTGTTCAGTTTCAAAGGAAGTTTAGAATGGAATATTATTCAATTTTGAACAGTGAAAATGTGAGCGTGGATTTATGTTTTGACCGAAAATCTTATAAAGTATGTCTAATCACTTTACATTATTCTTCACTTGGTTTTAAGGACGTAAAGATGGTAATATTTATTATCTTCAAAATTCCCGAATTTTGGAAGTCTTGAATTTAAAGTGTGAAATTTATAAAATTTTCAAGATTAAAATTATGGAGTATGAGTGTCTAGTTTTAAAACAGTTTTATTTCCAGGGCCTCAAATTCGAAATTATTCAGTTTTTAAAGCTTGAATTTGAAATTTTAAGCTTTCAAGTCTTTGAATTTTTAATTTTTTCAATCTAAAACTTTTTAAAATTAAATTTACAATTTTCAATACTAATGTGACGGCATTTAAATTAAAATTATTCAATTGTTTAGGTTTACAATTTCAACTCTAAAGAATTGCAGTTTGCTTTAATTTACAGTTTATTTTTTATTACTTCAAATAAAAGAATTTTAACTTTAAAAGTTTGATTTTAAAAATTGTAATGACCGGGAAAAATCTTTGCGAACTGGAAAATGATGGGAATTTTTTCTTGTAATTTAGCGGATACCCTAAAAATTCAAGCAGTTATCTCAATTGTGAAAAAAATTATACACGCGACTAGTAAAACTCGTGACCGATAACTTAAGTGGCCTTAGCCGAATATTGCGTTTCATGCCTCTGAATAAGTGAGATATTGGTAATAATTATCATTATCTTTTGATATATTTCAGAATTCTAAATGCGTGCTGCGAAATGTTCGTGTAAGTTTCGCTAGCGATTTCAAGAGGAAAAAGAAGAGGAATCTCTCGCAAGTGCTTAAAACGTATCCTTTGATGTTGTTACTGATTAAATAAGATGTTTACATTTTTATATTTAAGGTAGAGACATTTATTTTATTTTTATACAGTTTTAATGCTGTAGACTCTTTAAAGTAGGTATACATTTACATTTGAAGGATTTAATTTTTTCAAGAATTAAAAATTAAACCTCGTTATAATATTTGGTTGCTCTATAGTTTTTGAAACTGAAAATTAGATGAGATGAAAATGTATATTCTTTCGAAGAGTAAGGTTTGATGCATCTGGATAGAAGCTAGGAGGTCATAGTTTCCCCTTTTCTGAAGTGTTTCCTCGTTGGAAAAACATAAAGTTATATACAAAAACACATTACTTACTCCTTCTTAGTCCTCACGCCCTTCGTAAACATGGAAATAGGACAGACCAACATGACGTTGGATATGAGAAAATAGGTATTTGAAGAGAATGTATGGATATTGCCAAGTTCTCGTACTCAATTTTACTATAACGTTGACTATTTATTTGATTTATCTTGTTATCTGGACCAGAGGACTTGACGAGTGGGAATTCAAGAAAATTGCAGAAATAACATAACAAATGGGTTCAATTATTTGGGGAAGTTGTTATACTGAAAAACAACCAATTCAAAAATAATTAAATTATATTTAAATTATATTGATATAAAAATTCTTATTTTGTTCTAATAAAGTTTCTATTGCACTGCAAAAATTTAGATTAATTATTTTGCACAGGTACAAATTACAAGGGGATAACTAGCGATTCATGGGGATTGAATACCCAACTCCTTTGTGCAATTCGATATGCGAACACAAATCCATTAGGTTTATTTACCATTGGGAAATTTTAGCTGATGCATTCCGTTGTCACGAATAAAGAAGTAAATGTGTAGATCATTTAAATACAATTAAAAATACTCTCATTCGATATTTTCAATTTTCACAAAAAAGATTGAATATTTCTATCGAAGAGAATTATCTTGATATTTATGTTTTATTTAATTTGGAGAACCTGGTTTATAAATGAAAAACGCAGTATTATACCTGATGAATAGTTGATATCAGTTTAAAGAGGGATTACAATATCGAAAATCCAACAAAAGTATCACTCGTGATTTTCTCTTGTAGAGCGTAATAATTATTATGACAAAAAAATTAATTAATCAATATTTACAGTGAAAGGTTAAATTTACATTTAGAGTATTATTTAATCTAGTATTTATTATTTATGCTTTTAAAAAATAAATTAAAAACTATAATTTGAGAGTAATACCGGTTCTACTTAAAAGTGGCTCTTTCCCAAATAATTTACTTTTCGAATGTGCTAATGACCCAGCTAAGTAGTGATTATAATCTAGCAGTTTCAGGTGCTTGGAAAGAAGAAACTAGAAAGTAGAAAAAGTGGAGCACTCGAGGGATGAAAGTATGTCGCCTTCGACTCTATTTCTTACGAATATAAACGTCCTATTGGCCAGATTACATCCCCCAGGGCGATTTTTACAGATGAACTGGCGACTATCTAACGATCCATTCTGGACTAGAAAACTTCCGAGACGATTTTTAAAATTTTCCTCTTCTACCCCCCGAATTTATTCTTTTATTTTCTTTATTCTTATAGGTGTAAAAATGTAGACTGTGAACTTTTTCCTTAATTATTTAAAAAATGTAGTCTTGGTGCGACAATTCTTGAGGATGGGGATCTATCCAGGACGACGCATATGATTCATAGTAGTGCGAAAGTACCAGCCACGATTCTGCAGGTCAGTAATTAATTTAATTTTTAATTTTATATTAATCGTGATAACAAGACAAATAAATTTGAATATTTATCTTTTTTTTTAAAAAGTTATTCTCACGAGGTCTCCCATACATTGTTGTTGAAAACCTGATTGGTTCCGACACTTCTTGAATATGACATTCAGTGGCTGTTTTCAGTTTGTTCATCTATTAATAAAGATTAAGAATTTTCTATCCCATACATTTTACAAATAAAAAATTCCAAATAAGGATTAATTTTAAATTTTGGGGATTTCAAATATGTCGAAAAAGAATCTAAAAGATTTGAAGATAATTTTTTAAATATTACAGGATTTACCATTTTTTTAGGAAAACTAAATTATTTCATAAGATATTTAGAAGTTTTGAAAAGATTCGAAAATAACTTTAATCTTGAGAAGATTTCAAAACATTTTAACAATACATGGATTTTTGAAAGTTTCGAAAAAAAGACATTGTTCAAGGATTTTGAAAGGTTTCAAGGAATAAAACATATTCTTAAGATTCCTGGAAAAGTTTCGAATGATTTTTTATTTTGAAAAATAAATTTAAGAGAAAATTGAAAAAGATTTCAAAAAATCTCATGTGATTTCCTAAAATTTCAATTAAGAATGTATTAGATTTTGAAGCAAACATTTTTTAATGTTGCAAGATTACAAAATTTAAAAGAAAAATTCAAGTAAATTTAAGAGATAATTAAAAAAATTTTAAAGATTGAAAAATTATTCAAAACTTCAATAGATTAAAAAAATATAAAACAAAATCTATATTGTTGAAGATTAAAAAAAAAGATTAAATAAGCTTCTTAAGATTTTTAAAAGGTTTCCTTTTAATTTAAAATAAAGATTTCAAAAGATTTCCAAAATTATCAAAAAAGAATCCAGAAGATTTTAAGGCAATTTTTCTAATTATGCAGCATTAAAAAAAAAGGAAATATACCAATCATTTAAAAAGATATTTAGAAAGTTTCGAAATTGATCCAATTTCTTAAGATTCCTGGGAAATAATAAATGATTTTTTTATTTCGAATAATTAAGTTTAAAAGAAAATTAAACAGAAATTTCAAATTTTTTCTAAAAATTTCGAATAAAATCTGGAAGATTTCAAGAATTTTTTTAATTTGATTTTTTTTTAATTTTACAAATAATGCGAGTCAGTTTAAAAGACGTTTAAAAATTATTCTCTTGATAGAAATTGTGCTTTTTTTGTTGTTAAAAATGGATCTTTTTAGTCGAAAATTTATGTATTTTGTTATATATTCGTCTTTTTTTTAGCAGAAAATTAATTTTCTTGGTTGAAAATTCATCTTTTTGGTAGAAAAGTCAATTACTTGGTTGAAAAGTATTTTTTGTTGTTGAAAATTCCAACTATTTGATTGAAAATTCGTCTTTTTATGAATTCAGGTCTTGTGATTTAAAATCTTTTTTTTTTAGTTGAAATATCAGCTATTACATTTTCGGTTGAGAATTCATATTTTTTATTTGAAAATTCAACTACCTAGTCAAAAGTTTAACTACGTTGTAAAAATTAATTTTTTTGAATGGAGATTCATCATTTCAGTTAAAAATTCGTCTTTTTGGCAGAAAACTAATCTTCTTGGTAGAAATTCATCTATTTGGTTAAAAATACTACTATCAGGTTTAAAATTAACTTTCTTGTTGAAAATTCATATTTTCGGGTTAAAAAATTTAACGATTTTGTAGAAAATGCGTTTCTGTGGAAATGTCATCTTTTTTGATTAAAAATGCAACTGGCTGAACAATATATTTTTTTTGAAGATTCAAGTATTTAGTTAGAAATTCCTCTTTTTCAAAAACAACTTAAAATTTGAAAAAAATGTTAACAAAATGTGGATTTTTGAAGATTTAGAAAGAAAATTTAGTAGCGTTTAATAATTTTTTATTTCTTAGGTATTAGCGATTAATGATTAATTAATTATTGGATAGCTATTACAAAAAATCATTATTAAAATTATTTATTAATCGCGAATACCAAATACATCAAATATTGTATCTAAGAATTATTTACCAATTAGAATACGGAAAATAATTAACCAAAGATATATTTATAAAAAGTAAAAACTGTCATGTTATCTAAATCTGTGCAGATAATTAAGACATCAATTGTAATCTAATAATATTCATTTTTACTCGACACCATAAATTACAAAAATATTATTTTGTTTAAATATAATAAGTTGGTTCTGGTAAGAAAAGATTTGATACCCGGAAAAACCGGGCGAAAATAAGTAGACACCCTGACTGAATATACAAACTTATAAAAATTATTTGAGACAAACTTTGAATTTTATACAGAAACATTTGCTTGATTTTATTTTGGTTGTAGAAGGGTTCAAGCCATTTAAGTGTTTCATAAATTGTTATGTCGTATTCACAGTTTTAATAAAAAAAATAACGTTAATCGATAAAAATGTTATGGTCTCTGAAATATTTTAATTCTTTAATTCTGGTTGGATTTAATTTTAGATTCTAAAGTAATAAATAAAATAAATAATCAATAATAAATAATACTATAATATAATAATAATAATCTGAATAACAATAAGGTTCGGGCGGTGAGGTGCTCGTACTTCATGTTAGAGGTCCGGGTTTCGATCCCTGAGTCTGTACCGCTGGAAGTTTTTCTATGTACTTTTACCGAGGTTCTGGTGGTTCGGATTCCTCCTTAAGCTGTAGGCCTCCTCATCATGGGGTGAAAACCAGGCATTGACCAATATGTCAAATTGGGTATACTGCTCATATTAGATGACTTGATTTTATTGATTTTATTACAAAAATGCGTTCATGTCTGATGATATAGAGAGCCCCGCGCAGACTATTCAAAAATCTAACTCTTGACAAAAATTCCTTCAACATATTGAACTGTAACAATCATAAGTCTAAGAGAAAAATGAGGTTCCTCATTTTTTCTTGGTTAATAATGTTATAATCCAATATACTATATATACTATACTATTATAAAAATAATAAAGATAAATAAAATAATTTTAGATATATTTTTATAATTTAATCATGATAGATGTTATTTAAAACATTCTTTTGATTTATTATGTATAATTTATAAAAAATGCTCTTTTGTGAAATGATAATTGAGTTTTCATATTCCAAAGATCTTCAAGTAAATTTTCATCCACAAAAACGTTCCGTACGTGATGACATGATTAGATTTTAACTTGATTACTGAGGTTATTCCAAAGCTATTAGATAGACCAACCGTTTAATAAGCAGGTTGCCTGCGACTAATAATTGTTTCTGCCATGCCACAGCGGGTATCCGTAACTTTTACTGGCAAGCCGATAATCGATGGTTTCTAATTCGAGTTTGATTATCGCTTGTTTTTATAGAAAAAACTCAGTACAATGGATTAACAGAATTTTATTTATCAGAAAAATGTTTAAATAATGGTCATTTTTGTATTTTACTAAATAAAATTAGTACAAAGTTTCAAGTTGTTAATTTCTGAGCTATTTCAAATTAATATAGGCTTAATATTTGAAATTGTACAATGGAGAACACTTCAAGGGCCTGTAGTAGTCTCCAATTAGTAATTACACAAAATTAGAGACTGTAAAGGGACACATCTGACTGTTAAGGAAAAATGCTTACCTTGAAAATTATAAGGATACTTTTTCACGAAGCAAAATTTCGATGTTAATACGATGATTTTCAAATAAGTACGATCGATTTCTTTTCTTACCCGAAATTGTTGTTATTTTTAAAGTTAATTTTACCAACACATTTCATTATGCAATTTTTAAATGTTAAATCGATTATCTTTTTTTTTATTTTTACTTTAAATTTTGCATTTGTCTGAAACTGAAAATTATTGCTCATAGTTTAAAACGGTTAATTCTTTAAAAAATTTGATTACATATAAACTATAAATGTAAATAACAATTTTTTGAAATTCTTGGAAAAATGAAAAGTACTTATTTTTTACATGTTATTTTACATACAGACTACACACTCTTTTTCCCTATTCCCCCTTTTACACCATTTTAAAATAATTCTTCCTTTTTTCGCCTGTTTTCAAGAAACTTTCCCTTTTTCGCATTTTTTGATTTAAATAACAATATTTTTTACTTGAAATATCAACTATTAAATTTTTCGTTGAGAATCCATCTTTTTAGTTAAATTCCACTGTTTTTGATTTAAAATTAAAATCTTTTCTTGGTTGAAATATCTTTTGTTAAATTATTTTGTTAAAAATTCAACAATTTTGTTGAAAATTTAATTATTTTGTTGAAAAATTAAAAGTTTTGTTGAACATTCGTCTTTTTGGATAGAAAATTCGTCCTTTTCGATTGAAAATTCAATTGTCTTCTAAAAAATTAAATATTTGGTTGAAAATGCAATTGTTTTTGGTTGAAGTTTAATCTTTCTTGTTTAAAAGATCGACCATTTGGTTGAAAATTCATCCTTTTAAGTTGAAAATTCATCTTTTTTTAGGTCGAAAATTCAACTATTTTGTTGAAAATTTAATTATTTTGTTACACGTTCATCTTTTTTGTTCGAAAATTCAACTGCATGGTTGAAAATTCTTGTTTTTGATTGAAAACTCATCTTATTTTGTAGAAAAGTTCTTGGTTGAAAACTCAACTATCTTCTAAAAAAATTGCCTTTTCGGTAAAGACTGTTAAAATACTATGTCTGTATGTTTTGTGTTTTATTGGAGGCATTCACTAAATGAAATCGAATCTAAAATTTTGACCTAAGAGGGTGTGCTCCGGGTTTATTTAAGTTTATTTGTTTATTTATTTTTTATTTTTATTTCCCCCGGGTGTTCGTATTTGAAGTCACACTGGGGGGTTCAAGCAATCTGTGATGATCTGTGACGAAGAAGGGGAGGAGTGGAAAAAGTATTCAGAATAGCGTGACGTATTTTTGAACGGCCCCTGTCCATTTTTTGTAATTCAAATGTTAAATTATGTAAGCTTTTGAACTTGCAATCACTCACATTCGTTTTCCTTAGAATAGTTTCAATATTTCTCAATATGAATAGGGAATATTGTATTTAGAGTAAAAAATTTAGTTTCAGACAATTGTTGAATAAACATACTTATTATTATAACAGTAAGCCAAATTTATTCCGAAATAAGAACACAGAAATAATTGGATTTTCAGGACGGTAGTAACATTCCAACTTCTGCAAGGCACGTACATGAATCCTGGGTGGAAAATTGTGCCTCGGAGTCTAAAATACAAGATGCAACTTCGTACGCTGTAATTTTGTCTGGTGATTATTGCAGTTGTTCCTGCCCGCATGGAAGCTGAGATTAAAGGTAATTTAAATTCAATTAATAAAGAATATCAAAACTCATATATACTAAATTAAATTTTCAAGACAAATATTGTTTAAATATTTTATACCAAAGGTTTTGGATTGAAAATTAAAAGAACTACTTGTATAGAATTTCCGAGCATTATATGATAAACTGTGAATGGCTATAGGAAATTAATCATTTATATAGACCGTTTTTTATGGGCAACTTTATATCGCCACTGGTTTTATTTTATGAGAACTATTTTTTACGCATCAATGTCATAAAATGGTCTACATGTATATGGTGTATAGGAAATAGCTACAGTATAATTTACTTCGTTATTGCGGATGAAAGACGAAGAGAGGGTTCTGAATGCAATACTGATCATTACCTACTAGTCTCCAAAATGAACTTAGGTCAGGTATGGAGAAGAAAGAGAACCAAAAAAAACGAAACAAACGCGAATCAAGATTGAAAATTTACAGAAAACGGAAGTGCGAATAGATTTTCAGAATAAGAGAAACGAATGCATAGATAGGGCAACTTGTAGGCGTTTATAAGCAATAAAGATATAGAGGGCGCATGGACTTGAAAATGATTACATAGACAAAAAGAGGAAAGTTAAACGACTAGTCAAGGAAAGTAAAGATAAAATCATAACAGAAGAAGAGAAGAAAATACAAAACGACTATACGGTGGCGTGACATGGACCTGTCAAGAAAAGGATAAGAGTAAAATTATCGCGACTGACATGACATTTCTGCGGAAAACACTGATGGACAAAGTGAGAAACGAGATAATCCTCAAAGAATGTGGTACAGGAGAGACACTAGTTGACATATGGGAAAGAAATCGGTTAAGATGGTTTGGGCATGCTGAGAGAATGAAAGATGAACGACTAACGAACCAAGTGTATCAAGGTAAAGTAAATGGCAGTGTGCCCAGAGGCAGACCGCGGAAAGAATGGTTTGAATGTGTGAATGAGACCCTACTTCGAAGAGGCATAAGAAGCCGTAGAAACACGAGAGCTTGAATGAAAAAAATGCATGGACGTGAAGGAAGCTAGAGAAGTATGTCAGGACAGAAAAGTGTGGCGACCAATAGTTTATAAAAAGAGTGTCAGTAGAGTGAATGACGCCTGACGCAAAAGACCTTTGATACTGATGGGCCCGAGTGGAGAACCACACATAACAATTTTGTGAGGCTCTTCACTTGGGGTGATCGCTAGAGAGATTGATGAGCAATCTGGGTCGGAGCAATAATGCGGAGCGAACGTGTTATTTAAATAAATAACACAAGAATTCTAGATCAATCTAAAATCAATACTTCCTTCCTCACACTATTCCCTTATTCATCGATTGAGTAACGCCTACCCCGAAAGTTTAATGGCTTAATGGTATAATAATAATAATAATATTATAATGTTTCAATCATCGTCATTACGTCGTGGCCATAAATTGCCGTAGAAATACGACAGGGCCTTTGCGACATCATTACATTAGAGAAAAAATAGGTTGCGAGATTCTCGGATGAACGAACATCTAAGATTTCATCATAAATAAAAATTTTGTAATAAAGTATTGATTAATGCTATCATATAAAATCGTAACACAAGTAAGCACTTAAAATATGTAGAAAACGTAATTCAAAAGTTTGATTAATTTTTTCATCATATTAATATTTTCTTCTTTTTTCTTTTCAGCATGTCATCTTCCGGAGTTGCCAAATCATGATATTTTTGTATTTTTTTTTGTGACCATTTTGAAGAATGAGCGTGATAATTCAATCATTGATATCAATTGTAAAAATATTCCAGTACTTTATTTTATATGGACTTAGAATGTTATAGGATGTTTTGAGTCTACAAACAAATTTGAATAAAGTCCTATTTTTTAGTTCTTTAATACCTGAATCCGTTTTATCCGAGTCTTTTTGTCTTTAATATTAGATTTATTTCATAATTTCATTCAGTGAAATTTATCTTCACAACTCTTTAAAAATTTTTTAGTTTATATGAAATCCGAAATAATACCCAAAGACTGAATTCCGACAAAAGTTCCTTAGAGCCTTTATTCTCAGACATAAATATTCACATTGTACTTTCGTTGAAAATTGAAACACTGACAGGGTTTTTCTAATAGTAAAAATTAATGCAGGTTGGATTTGTATTTCTCTAGTCTACAAGGCGCTTACAGAGTTAATAAACATGGATCACAAATATTCTTCGCTGGAAAGGAACTAATTTTCACAATAACTTGCAAAAAATTCCAGATTTTGTTACAGAAAAATCGGTGGTGGATTTACAAACCACAATATTCTAGATAGATTTATAAATAAAAAATTCAGCTAAAGAAACTTCACTGAATGCCGTGTACATCCTAATAAAAAATTATCCCTATTATAATTAAAATATCATTCTTCGATTTTTACGATAAAAAAATAATTCTCAGCCTCGAAAGTAAATTAAGAGAACATAAAATATTAACAAATACGAAGTCTTGCCACGTGACATCTAACTAAATAATCAAGCAATCGGTAAAATCCTACGTGTCAAGGTTAAAGATGTCGTCTAACAAGTATCTACAGAATTTGCAAAGGTTGAATCTTGAAAACTCTCTTGCAAACATCAAAATTTGTTATCATTATAATTATCTAGAAGAGTTAAGACTAAACGTATCGAATTATAAACGACTTTTTTATTTAATACTGAATGATCTAATCTGACTTTTGGCATTCTCTGGCACGCGAAAAATAAAATAAAAATATACAATGATGTCTGTGGAAATAAATATTTCTTAATTCTCTCATCTATTATGAGCGATTTCTGTAGGAACATATTTATGTCTATCCGTTCGTTAATTAAAATATATTTACTCACATTTCTGTTAACCCTACAATCCACTCCTGGCTTAGCGAAAAATATAGCGCTCTCGCTGAATCCGGAAGAACGTTTTTTTTCTCTGCATCGATCGCAAACAGAGAAATGAGAGATAGATAAAAATGCTAATTTCTGAAAACATTGCAGATTGTATTTTTTTGTATTTTGTGGATGGAATTTTGCATTTTTAGATTATTTAGGAAACCAATGAAAAATAAATAATTATTTTGTTGTTATTTTGATGAAAAATTTAGATAAATTGAATTAAAGATTTCTTTTATGTTAGAGCTTTTTTATCTCGATCTCATTTCGTTGTTTTTGATAGATAATTATTGCAATAATAATTGTTGTAGATCTTGTTTACTTAAATTAGAATTTTTTAAGGTACATCGATTTATAGTTAGGCTGGACGACAGAAGGAAGAATGAGAAAAAAGACGATGTCTTTATATTTCTGGGCTTTCACCCTGATTTCGTCTACTTTCCAAAGCACGAAACTGCGTTAAAAGCGCACTGCTTCCAGTAACTGCGTTTACGTTGCAGCTCCCGTACAACCATCTGTGTGCTAAGTCGTTTTAAAAGCTTGTACAACAAGGCATCCTCCGGTCCATTATCGTCGTAACTCTGGAAAATAAATGAAATTACTTAATAATATTAATTTATCATTTATTTAATTAATACTAGAATGATCTAGGGGTCATTTTGACACATGGGGGTTGTTTCTGATAGGAATTGATATGACTCGTTTTCAATATTTTCGACCTGAAAGTTCTTGCACTCGACTTTTCTTTATAGAATGCTTTTTTTCTGATGAGTTTTAGGTATTTTATAGTAAAGACGAAAATAAAGTATCGACCCCTTTTTAAAATAGCAGGGTGGCCACCGCCCGGAAAACCCGGATAATAAATTAATAATAAATCAAAAATAAATTGAAAAACCGCTTCCCGTGAAAAAAGTGTTACATATTTTGTCTTCAAATCGAAAATTTACTGACCTCCGGTCATTTCGGGGATATCAAAGTATAATGTTTCCAAATAGACCACAGATTAAAATATTATTTCTTCTCGATAATCGAAAATCTATATTTTACATCCTAGGTCATAAAAATGAGAATATCTCCTAAACTATAATCGACAAAATGAGCTCTTTTCTTGCAGAACGTCACAATTTATATTCTGAAATAACATCAGTTGCTTCGTTGCGCAGAATTTTTACTGCGGTTTATTAAATCACATATTTCATTTTCATTCCCCTCTTTTCCCATTTTTTAAAAAGAAATCCTCTTTATCTCCTGATTTCAAAAAAAAAATTCCTTCCCGTTTTTTCTCTTGAATGAGAATTGAATTAATAGAAACCAATAAGAAAATGCAAATATTTTTTGTTGAAAGTTAATTATTTTCAATTAAAAAGTCCACTATTATACTTTTGGTTCCGAATTCATTGTCTTTGGTCGAAAATTCAACTTTTTGTTGAACATTCGTCTTTTTTCATAGAAAATTGGAATTCATCATTTTTGATTAAAAATTGTACAATTTCGTTGAAAATTTAATTATTTTGTTAAAAATTCAAATATTTTATTCCAAAGTTATTTTTTTGGGTTAAAACTTCACCTTTTTTGGTTGAAAGTTAATTAAAACTATTTGTTTTAACATTTAATTATTTTGTTGATCATTCAACTATTTTGTTCAAACTTTTTATTTGCGGGTCGAAAATTCAACTTATTTGTTTATCATTCCTCTCTTTGTATAGAAAATTCGTCCTTTTGGATTGAAAATTCATGTTTTGGATGAAAAGTCATATTTTTTGGTTAAAAATTCATGTTTTATGGTTGAAAGTTAATTCTTTTCAATTGAAAGTCTACTATCATATTTTTGGTCCATAATTAATCTCTTTTGGTTGAAAATTCTACTATTTGGTTGAAAATTTGATTATTTTGTTGAAATTCATCTATTTTCTTAAAAAGTCATCTTTTTTGGTCGAAACTTAAACTGTTTTGTTGAATATTCGTCTTCTTGGAAAAAATATTTATCCTTTTGGATTGAAAATTCATTTTCGGTAGAAAAGTTATCTTTTTTATGGTGAAAATTTATCTCCTATGGTTGAAAAATCTTCTAAAACATGTCTTCTAAAAGATTCGCCTTTTTGGTAGAAGTTGATTCTTTTATGTTTGAAAATTCGATCATTATTTGGTTGAAGATTCATCTTCGTATGTTAAAAAGTCAACTATTTGGTTAAAAATTAAACTTTTTCGTTGAAAATTCGTCTTCACGGGCTTAAAAGTCAAATGTTTTCTAAAACATTCGACTTTTTAGCTAGAAACGTAATCTTTTTTGTTTGAAAATTCCACTATTTTTTTGAAAATGCAACATTTATCTTGATTTGAAATCTTAGGAAAATGGTACCTACAATAATTTCATTTTAAAAAAAATATTCCCCTATTATTTTCGTATTTTCTTGAAAAATCACCCTATTTCCTCTGGTTTCTAAACAAATTTGTTCTAAAATTTTTTGTTCGAAAATATTTAATTCATTTCAAAATTTGTATCGTAAAGCAATTGGTATTGAATAATAATTAATAAACGCCTAAAAGTCGACGGGGAAAAATGTAATTTTTGACCTGGAAAATCGAAAGATAGCCGTTTTTAGCCATTTTTTTTATAGATAAGATCAATTGAAGTCTGTGCGTTTTATAGAAGTTTTGCTATGGCAGAAAATTGTTTTTTGTAACGAAGGTCATGAAGGCATTTTTGTACTCGAATTTGCTTGATTTTTTATCACTTTTGGATACTTTTCAAGCGTTTGAAGCATTTAAAGAAAAAAAATCGAACCCTTTTAGAAATAAGTAAATTTGATTAATTGTTTTACACATTTCAAATGATTGTTTAGTAATTGTTATTCTACATTAAAAAAATGAGTAAAAAAGTATTATAAAAGAATTAGATCAATCAAAAAATTTTATTTTTATGGAAGTTTTTCTATAGCAGAAAATTGTTTATTGTACCTAATTTTATTAAAGCATTTTTACACTTAACTTTTCTTTATTGTTTATAATTTCTGGATAGCTTTTAAACGTTTTAAATATTCAAAGAAAAAAAGTATCGAGCCCTTTTAGGAATAAGTGATATTTAATTCTTTGTTTGACATATTTTAAATGATTGTTTAGGAATTGTTATCCAGTTAAATCAGTGAAAATCAGTAAAAATACAAAACTTTTTTTAATACAGAGAAATTTGTTGAAATTCTGTATAGTAATTTCATGAATTACACTGTTAGAAAAATCTGTACTAGATTTAGTATACATGTAATGGAAGCCAGAATGCACAACATGAAATTAAATTTAATATACCAGCGTACAGTAAATTTAGTATATTCATACTGAATTTAGTATACACGTATATGAAATTTAGTATACGCGTGTGCTAAATTCAGTATAAATATACTATATTTACTGTACGCTGGTATACTAAATTTAATTTCATGTTGTGCATTCTCGCTTCCATTACATGTATACTAAATTTAGTACAGATTTTTCTAACAGTGTACAATTATATTTTTTGAAGGACATAAGATTCCGAGGAATTTGATGAATTTTAATGAAATCCCTAGAAAAGTTGAAAAATTAAATTTCAATGATAAAAAACTGATAGTTTCGGGGAATAATAATTTAAAATAAATTATGGTAGCTATATCTTTTTTTTTCATTCAGAAAAATTAGGCAGAATCTCAAGAAATTCTGTCAATTTCAATTAAATCTTATAAAATCCGTTGAAAGAAATGAAATTGAGTAAAATTCGGTAAATTCTAATGAATTCTAATTAAATTCTAAGATATGTCGGGAATCCTTATGAAATTCTTTGTAACAAGAATGAAATCCCCCAAAAAATGCTAATATATAACTCAAGAGAAATAAAATCATAGAAATTCTGTAAAAAATTTGCACATTTTTCTAAACTTTTTTGGAATTCAGAATACTTCGTTGAAATCCCATGAAGTTTTATCAATTCTAAAAATCAATCAAATTTGATGAAATTCTTGGAATTTCCTAAGATTTGTAAAATTCCTTAAAATCTAATAAATTTATAATAAAATCCTAAAAAAATATGCGAAAACCTCATAAATCCTATAAAATGAATTATATGACTACAGATACAGTCGAGTTCCACCAAAAATTATGAATGCTAATAAAATCCCGAGAAAAATTCCTAAAGAAATTTTGAATTCAATGAAATATGGATAAATTGCCGGAATTCTATTGAAATTCCGTGAAAACCTATTCTACTTTGTGTAGGTAGGAGATTATTCAAAAAAATTCGTTGAAATCCTACACTGTTAGAAAAATCTCTACTAAATTTAGTATACATGTAATGGTAGCAAGAATGCATAACCTGAAATTAAATTTAGTATACCAGCGTACAGTAAATTTAGTATATTCTTACTGAATTTAGTATACACGTACATATATGAAATTTAGTATACGCGTGTACTAAATTCAGTATAAATATACTCAATTTACTGTACGCTGATATACTACATTTAATTTCATGTTGTGCATTTTTGCTTCCATTAGATGTATACTAAATTTAGTAGAGATTTTTCTAACAGTGTATTAAGTTTGGTCAATTCCAATCAAATTTTATGACATTCTTTGAAAAAAAGTAAGTTTCATAAAATTCCTTAAAATATTATGAATTCCAATAAAATCCTCCAAAATGTCCGAAAATCCTCATAAATTTTGATAATTCTTTACAATTTTGTTAAACCCTATGAAATTAATTGCATTTCACATTTCGATGAAATTCTGTGAATTCCGAGGAAATTTCATAAAAATCTTTTGAAAATGCATTCAATTCAGTCAAGTTTCACAAAAAATGATGAAGTATAATAAAATCCCAAGAAATGTCCCCAACCAAATTTTCAATGAAATGAAATACTGATATATTCCCGGAATAGTTGTGAAATCTATGGAAATCTATGGTACTTTGTATAAGTAGGTACATAATTTCAAAAAATTCGTTGAAATCACTTGAAACTGGGTGAATCAAAGTTAAAAAAAACATTCAGGAGACATAAAATTCAACGAAATACAATGAATTCCTGTGAACTCCCGAATCAGTCGAGTATTTAGAATTCCAAGAATTCTGTATGTTTTGAAATTCCTTAAAATCCCATTAATCGCTAATACATAGGCACTGGTTTTGGGGAAAAAGTGTTTCTTATTTCTTTCTGAATAAAGTTAAGTTTACTTCTCGTCAAGAAATTACACAATTAGATTTGATATCTTGATACAATTTTAAAATATTGTTTTCTACAATTTTATTATCTGCTCGAAAAAAGAACGGAAAATGATTTAACAAAATTTAATAACAAAGAATTATGAAAGAAAGTTCTTAACTGTTTCTTCTATAAGAAAACAGAACTAGCAATTTCACATCTGTTTTTTATTTCACCTAATTGTTCTTTATTGCACAAAAATAAGTCTTCTTGAAAGTGTTTCACACCTGCACTATTTCCGTACAATTTGTTTCTCAACATTTATTTTCTTAATTGATTCGTAAACATTGCAGAAATACAATTCGAAATAAAAAATAACATTTTTTTAATAAATCAAATTACGTTTCCAAACTTAAATTACTGTTCTATTCCAAATATTTGTATTATTTTACGGTCGTTAATATATTTATTTCGCACTTCGCGCTTGGTCTTTGTACTTCTCCCACAGTTGTGCATAGAACTTTTGAAATTAAAGGTCAAACCATCAGCAACTGTAATTTGATGATGGTGAATTCTGGTTTGTTTAAGCTCCTTCAACTTTAACGAACACATTCTCATCTCATTCACATTCTCATCTCGTGCTTCGCACTCGATTAAAATTTGTCCGAAATGCGCACTTTTCTATATTATGTTTAACTCTATTATATTATTATATATACAATTTAATATTTGTTCTTTAATCTTTATTCGCAGCTATCCTGAAAAATGTATCATTTCAATAAATTTATGATTATTATTACAATTCATAATGTGCATTCTTATTGAAACAGACGTATTTTAATTGTCTTGTTTTTATAATTTAAAAAAGTGCGCGTTCTATCTAAAAAATGTTTAAAGCAAATTTGAAGGTATAATTTAGCCGAAAAATTTTATTAATTAACATTTTATTGTAGTTTGTGTCATTTTTCTAAAAAATTTATTTTTGATTCTAATGTTATTTTTTACGATTCAAATAAAAACTACCCGTCCTATCAAAACCTAATTTATAACAGATTTGTCGATTTTCTTTTGGTGAACAACTTTTGTCTAATAATTTTTTTTGTACCTTGTGTCTTTTTTCCAAAAATTTTAATTAATTTTTTTTTACAATTAAAATAAAAACTACACGTCCTAACAAAAAATAATTTGTAAAAAATTTGTCTTTTTTTGGTGAACAATTTTGTTCTATTTTTTTTTTTCGTATCTTATGCCGTTTTTCCAAAAAATGTAACGTTTCTTTAATTTTATTTTTTACTATTAAAACAAAAACTACGCGTCCAATCAAAAAATAATTAATAAAAAATTTGTCGATCTTTTATATTCATTTTTTCGTATCTTCTGTTGCTTATCCAAAATTTTTAATTTTTCAAAATGATTTTTCACGATTAAAAAAAACTACGCATCCTATCAAAAAACGATCAACACTAAATTGGTATATCTTTTTTGGCGAATAACTTTTGTCTGTTCATTTTTTTCGTAATTCGTATAGTTTTTCCAAAAATTTTATTTTTTCGATTTTTAAAGTTATTTTTTACGATTGAAATAAAAATGTTGCGACCTATCAAAAAATGATTAACATAACATTTTTAGACCTTTTTCGAATAAGCAATTTTTTTTCTCCATTTTTTTCATGTCTTGCATAGTTTTGCTGAAAAATTGAATTCTTTATTTTTAATAGCTTTTTTCACGATTAAAACGAAAAATATGTAACTTAAAAAAAATGGGTGTAACAAAATTTTTTCATCTTTCTGATATGAACAATTTTGCTTCTTAAAATTTTTTCCGTATCTTGCACAGTTTTGTCGAAAAATGGAATTTTTTATTTTTAATAGCGTTTTTCACGATTAAAACGAAAATATGTAACTCATCAAAAAACGGTTGGAACAAAATTTGTTCATCTTCTTAACATTTTTTTCATATCTCGTACAGCTTTCGTGGAAAATGGAATTTTTGATTAAAAAAAAAATTCGATGAATAAAACCAGAACCATTGGTCAAAAATGGCTCGTTAACAAACTCGTTCTTTCTTTGTATGCCTTAAAATCATGTACCAAAGCTCCATCCAATCTGATCATCTTTCGAAAGTTATCGTGCCTACAGACAGACGGACAGTCACCTTCGTAAGAATCGTTTTTTCTGACTCAGAGGATCTCAAAACGTGGAGATTTGATGAAAGTTGACAAAGTCAAATTTTACATAAAATGAGAATGTAAAATGTCTACGACAGAGAATGCTGTATTACAGAAATGCCTTGTCTGACTAAAATCGCTTGATTCTACTTATACCCCATTCTGAAGTTTTACATGGGTAATTGTCAAATTTTAGGCAAATTTTAGCACTGACAGTGGCAATCACATTGTTATTAGGAATTAAATATTTTACAATGGAAATTGAAGTTATCACATCTAAAAATTTGAAATCCAAAAGGGGCAGTTTTGAAAATAAGAAATAATGATGAAATTCTTACATGAAATATTTTCACTTTCCGTATATACGGAAAGTGGATTTGAGGTTAGGAGTTTGATGAAAGAGAACGCAAATCCACCTACCTGTGCTATGATATAATTTGCAACACATTTCTTCCTTCCTAATTAACTTATTTAGCTTACTTCTTGAGATCTGTATCAGTCTGTATACTTATAAATAGAGGTTAGGAAACAGAAAACAAACCGGTCCACCTGATCCACGCGCACGCGCATATAAGCGGTCCTACACTTCTCTATCGTAAATTACGGGAATGATACGAGAACATTGCTGAAGTTCAGGCTTTTTATATTATTTATAAAAAAATAATAGATTTCAATCATAAAAAATCACCTACTTATGAAAGAAAACACCGCTGAGCAAGTAACGGAATGGTTTTTATAATTTTTTTTCACTCAGAAACTGCTTTTTAACTCACGTACGGTAATGACTTTTTTGTTGTCAAAATGCACTTTTCAATTTCAATATCGGATTCAGCAAAAATGGAGTTAATATTTTAGCTCAATTTCATAAAATCTTGTATTAAACGAGACGCTTAATATTTCTGTATTTATTACTCAATTGTAACTACAATATTTTACTAGGAAAAAAGACGTACGGTAATGATTTCTGAAATGACAAAAATCGAGGGACAGACTTTAAGGTTCTTACAATATTATTTATTTGACTTGAAAAATGTGCATAAATTATATTTTTCTTTATGTAAAGTTCACAAACTTGATACGTTAAGCGTTTTTCAGGTTACTGTCTAAGAAAAGGAGAAAAACAGTTTATCCACGTTCAAAGTAAGATTGGGACGCCGTACGGTAATGATGTTTGGGGTGTTCTTTTATTAAATTAAAGTAAATGGGAACAGAAATAAAAAAAAAGAAATGACCATTTTGTAGAGGATGATAATAACTATTTATTAAATTACAAAAAAAAATCAGTAAGAGATTCTAAGTTAATGTTATATTACTGGGACTTCAAGTTTGCCTCAAATTTGACAATTACCCACATATACAATACTATAAAGCGGATAAACTATTGAATATTATAGGGTGTCCTGACAAAACCCAATGTTTTTTTTATCACGCAACCCCTGAACTTGTTCCATGTGGTGAAAAATTAAATGTATATTCTGGTTTTATTTAACAAAAAACTTAACCGCGTTCCTGGGTTAAGCAACCCAGGAACGCGCCCCAGAATGATTATAACTAATAATTAACGTTGATTTTTGTCAGAATAATAATTGTTTTGCAAGAAATATAACTCATGGTATCAGACGCCGACAAAAAAAACTTTACCTTTTTTAATTAGAACAAAAATACTATCTTTAAGCATTAAATTATTTTTACGGAAATGAACGTTAATTAACAGTTTAAATTATTTTGGGGCAGTGTAGGCCCCAGGATCGCGGATAAAAAAATTTATTTCAATAAAACAAAAATACGCATTTATTTTTTACCCTGTATGTACATACTACTTTTGCACGTAGGAAACTTCTTCTAGATAAAATTTGAACAAAGTTAAAGAATGCACAACATACATTGTGTGTCGATTCTCCCTAAGTAGATAGATCCAAACTTTTGTCTCTAAGTTTCCAACGTATTTTCAAAGTTTCTTCAGATAACACTTATTACGTTTATAAACATTTAAAAAAAACATTTGCGTAACATTGATAAAAATATATATATATATATATTAATTTTTAAACCTAATATAAAAAGATATGTTTCTAGCTCAAAATAATATTTCAAATTAATTTAAATATTATAATTTATTATTGAAAAATGAAGTTTGATTCGTGGACGGATCAAAAAGGTCAGGTGAATTAGAACTGCTTTCGAATAATTTTAGTAAGCTCGGAGTTTGAAATTCAAAGAGTTTTTATAATGCAAACCGATTTTGATTGATTAATGAACTCAGCGAAAAGTAATCTTTAGAATTTAAATAAAAAAAACGTCGGAGAAAAGAGAGTTTCCGCAGTTGCACGGGAATTAATTTGCTGTTAAAATAGTTCAAATTGCCTTCATGAGAAGAAGCATTCCTAAAGGATTTCCAAGTTGTTTGATGAACTTACTTCAAAGAAGTAATTAACTCTAAAGCAGAGACAAGAGTTTATTCTGATTTAAAATAAGAATTAGTTTGGATTATTGCCGCACGATGCAATTCCATCAATATACTATTTTTTAGTGAAATTACGTTTTTCATAGCTTAATTTTTTCTAAAATTATATGATTCTTAAAAACAGAAAAAATATCAAAATATATAGTTTATAAAAGTTATAATTCTATTTCTATTATAAATATATAAGTAATTGTCATCAGTGAATGCTTTCAATTTACTAGGTAAATTTAGTTTCTATCTTTGAGCTGCTTTCCGAGTTAACGGAAATTAAAGCTTTATTCCCTGCGACAATTAAATTTCTCCATAGTTTTTAGTGTAAGAAGTTGATTCTTCGAGAAGACGACTTGACGAGTAGAAAGTTTAATTAGAGAATGTCAGGGAGAACTAAACTTTGCAATAGATATTAGATAAAGTTCACTTCTTACTTTTGATACAATAAACGTTTTCTTGTGTCGACTCTTAAAGTGATACTAAAAATAAAAAAAATGTATTGCCAAGTACTTAAATTCTACTTAAAAAATTATTTCTACAGTTTAAAAACTTAAGCAATAATTCATTGCTCTTTTTACGTAGGTTTAAATTAAAAAAATTTCACCAATTTGTTCATTTTATAAATAAATATTTTAAAAGACAATTTCGAACGGGCAATTTTTAACCATGCAATTTAACATACTATCCTTTAAGGCTGCGTCTAATCGTCCCGAAAAATTGTTATTTATGTTATTTATGTTTCCGCCCTAAGGAAGCTTGTAATAGCATCGACCTCCATTCCAATGTTCTTTCGTTTCCTTCTTTTTTTTTACGTAGCGACTTACTTATTAAAACCCTCGCCTCGGGCGTCGATATATCAATATTATTAGATGTATCTAAAAAAACGAATCTGACCATTTTATATTCTGCAAATAGAATATAAAAGCATTGATCAGGGCACAAAAAATTATTGCTCTAAATTTTTGTGTATCATTTTATCGAATTTTATGCAAATAAGGATTAATTGTATGAGCAATGGTTTTTCTTTAAGAAACGTATTTTCGTTGCGTCTCCAAATACTATTATTGGATATTTCATCATACGAATTTTACGTAAGAAAATGGGAAGTTTATTGATTATTAATATTGATATTATTATATCTGTATGAGCAATTATTGCCTTTTTTCCAGAAAGTTGAAATTTTAATCACGGGACCACGAGGTGCATTCTATTATATAATTATAATTGAATACATCATGGAGACATTGAAATCGATGACGCAGAAATATTCTTGAAGAGATCCAAGGTTTCCCAAGGGGAATCGGAACCGACTTTTGCCGTGATTCGCGAAAAATTGAATTACTGCCCTGAAACTACCACGAACTTACAGACATTGCTTGTGTGCAGAAATAAAAACTTCCCGTAAAGTCACGCGACCAATAAAATCATAAGTAAATGGAAGAAAATTTCCGAGCAGTTTACGTAAACTTTAAGATTTTTATATTTAATTTTATTGAAGATTACCGGATACTTGCCACCGGTCGAGTTAAAATATCTCCTTAACACCCAAAATAAAAAAATAATGGTTAAAACAGTAATATACTCTATATAAATCTGAATTAGTAGAAGATTATTAGAAAAACTAACTACTAATCATAATTTATCTTTTATTAATAGAAAGCTCAGTTTGCTTTGAATTTAAGATAAGTAAAAATTCGGAAATTGTTTAAAAAATGATGAATTAATTAAAAAATAATTAAAACCTTATAATTGGTCACATAAAAATAATTTACTGCAAACAAATTGAACAAGAAATGCACAGAAAACCATTGGTGTGAATTTCGTTGCACCTTATTTTTAAAAATGAAAATTTTCATTGTGTTTTCATTTATTTTTATGTCTCAAAAATTTGTCAACTTAAAATTACACGGAATTTGTTGTACTTTAAAGAATTTAGGTTTTACAGTGTGCTTATTCAGGGTGGTTTAGCGTAGAACAACGATAACATTCCCGCACATTTCCCGTACAATTCTCGCAGGGAAAAACTTGATTTCTTATACAAATGATTTTTGTCAAAATTTATGGGGATTTTCAAAAAAAATAGGGGTAATAATAGTATATACACAATAGGTATAATTTTATTATATAATCCCAAACAGATCCTGTTTAACTGAACAGACCCTGTTTAACAAAACCCTGTTTTTAACCACATTAAAAAAAATTGGACAAAGTAGACGACATGGTTTCGCAAGCCTATGTCAATTTTGGACCCTATCTCAATTTTGGGTCCTTTGTCTATTTTGGGCACTGTATGAATTTTGAGCTTTATGTCAATTTTGGGCCCTAAACTAATTTTGGGCCCTACATTAATTTTGGGCCCTACATTAATTTTGGGTTTCACATTAATTTCGGGCTCTATAATTATTTTCGGCCCTATATCAATTTTGGGCCCTATGTCGATTTTGGGCCCTATTATGAATTTGGACACCAGCCCGAAACTGTAAGGGTTTCTGTCTGGGGTTACGAAACCGTAATAACACCTTAAAAATAACACGAGATTGTTTCTTGTTACATTTGGGGACATTCTGCTAGTAAAAAATAGATTTAAAATCTGATATCTCTAGAAAATGAATAATGTAAATTAATTTTTTTTTTAATGATTTCAAACGCCTCAGAATTTCTGAATAAAAGAAAAAACAGACAATAAATTAAGGAGTTGAAAAAATAAAAAAATACATAAACTCAAAACTTCGCATGTTTAAATTCTCCTATTTATCTATTTTTCATTCCTTCAACTTCATACGTTTTTTCAGTTTTCTTTTCAGTTAAAGATCCAAGATATACAAAAGAATTTTTTAAAGTTTCTAAACAAAAATTTCAAAGCTGAAAATAAAATATCGAATACTGCCTTCTTTGCGATTTCCATGCCTCAGACTTATCAATTATGTTTATAGTGATTTTTTATCAGTAAAAGGCCTAAGTTAGCTAAAAACAGATAAATTAAATATTTCTCTCTTATTTAAATAAGAAATACAAAATTTAGTGTTTTTTTCTTCATTTTTTTCAACTTCTCACCTGTTTTTTTTAATGTTTTTCTATTACAAGTATTTAAAATAATTTTCAAAGATAACTAAAGAAAGAAAAATAATTTAAAAATCCATGAAAATGACTATGTTGAAAAAATGTTTCCTTCCCGTTTTTGATTCCTTAAACTTATAAATGTATGCTAGTGTTTTTTGATAACTAGAAACCCCTTAGAGGAAAAAATATCTTTTTGTAAACTGAGCTAGATAAGTATGTTTTTAAATATGTACACACATCTGTATACTGAAAATTTGCTGTATTTACATTTTTAATGCAGAATTTTAAAACAGAAACGTCTTTTATGGTACAGTGTATAAATATGAATCGTTGGGAAGACTCTTATATCATCCCAAGAGAATAAAACAAATTGACATCTATGAAAATAACTATGAAAATTATGAAAATAATAAGCTTGGTTTCTTTCAAGTTTAAATTTCTGTCATCAAAACATCCCTATCTTATTAATTCAATGGTTTCATTGTAAGAAACTGTAAATTTCTAAAGTTATTTTAAACACTTTTAGTGATAACAGTCATACAGAATTGTATAAACCTTATCTGTAGTGTACCAAAAATTTCCTGACTCTTTCAGGTTTTCCCTGATATTCTCTGACTTTCCCTAACCATTTTTAAATTCCCTGACTTTCAGAATTTAATGACCTGTAACAACCCTGATTCATCTCAATGAATCGTTTGAACATTCCCCAACCATTTTGTACTTTTGGCTAGAAAATTTAATGAAAATATTGTGATTAAAAAAAAAAATTTCTATCCTGCACCAATAAATTTCCTATACAATTCCCGCTTTTCAGGCTTTTCCTACACGTTGTACACACTGTGATTAGCGTCAATATTACGCGAAACTACAAAAAAAAAACACAATTTCATGAGATAAATTTAGATCACCCTGAAATACTCAGTACAGAATAAAATCAATGACTTAAAAGTGAGGTTCAAGTTTTCTTTTCAGTATGAAAAAACTATGAAAAAAGTCTATAATTAGCAAGATTAACATACTCAGATAAGTTTAATGCCACAGCAGCAATATCTACAATCTTTAGGAACTTGCAGAGACTATACTACATTTTCGGTTTATAAACAGTCGTCACACATCACTGAAGTATAACACATCGGTTTACAAATTTCATAAGAAATTCTGACAATGGAGTTTAAAAGTACATGGATCGCTTATTTTTGTCTTGTTCACTGCGTTAATTCAAAAATTTCAACTAAAACGCAACCAGAAAAATGCATAAGCCATCTGGCGAATTACATCAAAGAAAATCTGACAAACTATCAAGTTCTCTTACTATCAAGCATGAAATCGCCAGACACCATTGTTGAAAATGTTTTTCAAGGGATACTAAAAAACACTCCGTCGATTCTAAATGATTTAAGGCTTGTCTCGGATGAAAAAAGAAAAGTTTTGATTGAATCGACAGGATTTGGACAACCGAGGGACACGACATTCTTCATTATAATTGGATCTTCTTCGAATAACACCTATTCTTCAGAAATATCTGATTCCCTAGATTTTTTAACAGGACTCTCACCTGTACGAATACGTCCCAAATGCCTATTCATCATCTTGAGCAGAACAACATCCAGCTACGAAGAATTAGTTCGCAGAATGTGGTCTCAACGATTTTTGGACGCAACTGTTCTTCAATTGAGACTGACTGAAATCATGCAGAGTGCTACAAGTCAGCATCGTATTGAGGCAACGATTCATTATTTAAATCCGTTTACCGAGAAGTATTCATCGAAAGAATGCTCGTCTAAAAGCAAGTGGTTTCCTAACAAGCTTCAAGACATGAATGGCTACCCACTAAAGGCAGCGTTTAGGACATCATCGCTTGAAGAACCTGACATATTGATGTTCAACACCCTGTCGACGAAGATTAACTTTTCGGTCTCTGTCGTTCCGTCGGTCAAAGAAGGAATTGGAGTCTACAATCCGATAAATAAGTCTTGCAGTGGCATGTTGGGTAAGTTGGAAAACAACGAAATCAACATCTATGTTTTTACACTTGTGCTTTCCCTTCCATCGTACGATTTACTTTTTGAGTACACAAAGGTAATCGAATTGAAATCTTTGTTCGCAATCGTACCAATTTTACCTGGTCAAGTTACAGTAGAACATCCAAGCACGCTTTACGGTACGATACTGATCTTCGTCTTTATCACTGGTTTGTTATGGATCATATCAAGATTATTCAAGTTTCAACTTCACATCTGGGATCCGATAAACATCGTTCAAGTTCTACTAGGAATGGGCCTACATCGAGAACCATCAGCAACTCCTGAAAGAGTCTTTTTCAGCTCCATCCTGATTCTGTCTCTGTTTTACTCAACCAGTTTCTTCGCTGGCCTAACATCTTTAAAAGTAGATGGTGCACTTGAGGTGGAGATTGACGACTTTGAAGCCCTTGACAAATCAGGTTTGAAACTCATGATTCATCCAAATTTCCTTCCTTTAACATTTGCATCAGCTGATCCAACTCTCTTGAAGCTGCGAAAGAAGACCTTAATCGACAAGAAAGTCGACACGATTTGCCTGAAAGAGTTGATCGAACATAATAATGTTGCTTGTCTGAAGGCACAGTCGTCTGCATCCTCATTGACCTACTTGACGAGAAAGAGTTCTGGTAGTCCCTTTTCTAAGGTGATGAAACAAACCTTCTGGACCACTACAGCAAGAATGGCTTTAGAGAGGGGATCGCCCTACAAGGAGCGTTTTGATCAAGTAATATATCTTATCATTCAGTCAGGTATGAAAGAGAAGTGGACCACTATTTATTTACGGGGTGTTTCTATCGCAAAAGGCATGGAGAATATGAAACCTTTAAAAACAGAAGATGCTGGTGCAGTAACTCATCTTCGTCAACGGCTAATCTTTGTAGCTTTTCATGGTTACATACTCTCCATCGTAGTATTTCTTGCAGAAATTTTACTTCACCAGTGCAGAACGATAGTGCAAAAAATGATTGTATTGTATTGCATTGTATCGCTGTTAGGGACTAAGGCTAAATTTCATTAGATTTGAATAGATTCAATGAGATGTCAATGTCAACTATCTTGCCAAATATTTTCAGTTTTTTAATCCAATTTTGTGATGAAAAAAAGTTTGAAGTTTTTTTTACGAAAGTGACCTGTAGAAAATATAATCAGTGAGCTGAAAGGTTAACGAAGATCTATAAAATAGAAGCATTTTTCGCAATCTGTGGAAAGTGTTTGGCCTTCAAATTCTTTTTCAAAGTTAAAAACACAGGACAAAAGTTTCACTTTTGTTACTTTATTTTCTGATTTTTATCATTTTAATTTGAAAAACGCGTGTAAAATTAACCGTGTAGAGTTTTCAGCTGTACAGTTTGTCTTTGTAGATACTTATAGACAGATACACGCTTATCGAATTTCGAATTTCGAGCGTAGGCACGGCCATTATGAAAGCCTTGAAAGTTAAGCAATTTTCAATAAAAAATTTTTGCAAACGAATAGTTTCAAGCTCAAATATGTTAAAATTTGCAGGAAAATTTTACATTTAAATCCTAATAAATTATAAAGTTTCAAATTTAAAGCTTTGATAGAAGTTAGTTTTAAAGTTTGAAGTGTTCAAAATTATTTAATTAAATAATTGAAATTCTTTTAAATAAAACACTGAAGGTTAGAAAACTGAATACATTGAGGTTAAACTGTTACAAAACTATTTTCATTAAACCTTAAACCTTTGTAAATTGTATTTCCAAATACAAACCTTAATAGTCGTAAATTTAAACGTCCAAAAATATATTGTTTCGAATTGAGAAGGTTTAAAGTAGAAGGGTTGCAATACAGAACTAAATAACCAACATTTTCCCAAAAATGGGCTTCTTGCATAAAAAATTCTTCAACAATCAAATACAGGTTGCGTTAAAAGGATTTGCTCAAAATCTTATTTTTAATGTAGTAATAAAAAGATTAGTAATTGAAAATCAGATTAACTGATTCTCTGTACTTGTCTCCCATCTTCTTCTTTTTTTAATTGCCTAACTTCTTAACTTTTTTTAAAACCTTTTTCTGACCATATTCCTTTTCCGAAAAGTTTTTAAATACATTAAAGTAATAAAATAATTCTTTTTTAAGAAAAAGCCCTCAAATAAAACTATCTGTCACTTTTCCACTTTTTCAGAACTAATGTACCAATTAAATTCCCACCTAAAATCTTAAATCTTCATTTTCTACAAACTTAAAAAAAAATTTTGCCTTGTTATCAGAAACGGTATTTTTCAAACATTATTATCGTTTGTTTATAAAGAAAAATATACCTTTATTCTTTTTTATAGACCTTTGAGCGAAAAATCGTCTGTTACAGTGCGATACCGTCACAATAAATCTTTATTTCCCCGGAACAGCAAAATTTTTATGGATGATAACTTTTTTATTCTTAGTCAGACTCCCGATATCTCGAAAGCAAGTTTTCATTAATTTTAAAAATTGGAAAATAGATTTTTAGTCACCAATCAAAGACGATTTTCAAAACCCATGCAATTTGAACCTACAAATTCTTGAATGATTTACTCGAAAATGGTTAACTTTTACAAATCAAACTAATTTTCTCCCAGTTAAGCAACTCAATATCTCAGAAGTCAGTTTTTATTATTTGTTTAAACTGAAAATTGTACTTTTCATCGTGATTCGCGACCGAGCATGTTCGAATTTTAGGTTCCTGTCACTTTGAGATTGTCAACTTCCACATTCTATTTCTCGGAACTGAATAATTTTTTTGAATCATACTTTTTTGGTCTCAATTCACAAAAACACTTCAGCTTGGGATTAAACTTTTGTTTTGTCTTTAAACGCTGATTTCGATTTTACAGAATGATATTTCGCTCTCCTGAAAAATTCCGATTTTATTGGTTAGAATTGTGTAGAATTTCAAATTTTAAGCCTAAATTATATTGCCTAATTATCAGTTCGACGCGTTTGAAATAGAAAGAAGTTAAATAATTTCAGTATTAAGCATTTAAAACTGAAAATTAATGAATTTGATCATTGATATAAAATTGGCCAATTACAAACTCAAGGCTTTCAAAATGGAATAATATGGAATTTGAAGTGCTTGGTCGTGTGTGAATGTTGATTCCTCTCATCGGAGGATACATTATGAAATCTGAAAGCAGTGTTTTATCCCCTTTGTACATATTAGAAGCAGTGCTTGCGATTCCTCCTACGCAATTGTCAGAACAAATCGTCTTCGTTTTCGAACTTTTTGCTTGTTTATTTCCTCATTTGTAATTTACACATGAATTCGATATGGAAATCAAGACTTTAGAAGATTTGAATAATTCTCGTATTCCACTTGTGATGAACAAAATAATCTCATCCAGTATGCGAATCGGCGAAAACGACGAAGTGGTTGAAGCCTTGCTGAATAGAATTATTATAAACTCTTCTGACACAAGTTGCATCAAGTTATTAATAAATTTGTTAAGAAAGTCACTTGAATCATGGCAGCAAGTAAGGCAAGGTTTTATGTCCAAAAACAAGAATACGATAACATTCATGCTTCTGTGAAAATTGGAAAACCGCGTCTGAAAAAGGGTATATTTGCTATTGTTATAGAACCAGGGTCACTTTATATATGTATATTCGACAAGTTGATCGAATTTTGGCACAGTTGATTCAGTTAGAACTTTTTGATAAATGAAAACAGGATCATTTGATAATTCGTGTCTCAATTCCGATCAATGAAATTATTCTGAACTTTAGCCAAAATACAGATATTACGATACCTCTTCTTAGAACTATTATTGTAGGTTTTTCTATTTCGGTTATTGTATTTTCAAGTGAGCTAATTTGTCAGTATTTTCTTTAATTAACTGAATGTTTATAGTCGCATCGACTACCAATGTCATTAGCGATTGTACTATAGGGTTAATTATAAACTGTAGGGTATCTGTGGGGTATTATACCAAGGGACAGAAGCGAAGCTTTCTGAAAATACATCCAGCTTCGCTTCCTGCTTCGGGAATCGAATCCGCGCCATCGTGGCTGCCAAGGCTGCAGTGTTGGAACATAAGACAATCACGATACCATCTGAGCCACGATGACTCCTTTTGTCAGTATTTATTCAAGTACTTTTAGAGAGATAATCAAGATGATGTTTAGTAGATCAGACCAAAAACAAAGCCCTTGTATAAAAAGGATTGCAATCTGAGTACACACTGCATAAAATGCACAATTCTTAATGTAACCCAAAGTAAATTTTAACCTTATTTACAAAAAAAAGAAAATATTATTTCGAAGATATAAAACAGGTAAAAAACATAAAGATATATTATGTAATGAAACTACACGCATTTTGAAATGATCTTATGTTACATTTTTATTTTTTAGAGTGAACACAATAATCGGATACCACAAAAATAATTCGGTATATTCTGAAATTTCTGTCCAAAGAATATCATGTTCTCTTTTGTGAATAGACAATTAGAGAACTTGCTGATTTTCTGTGTGAATAAAAATATTTTGTAACAAGGAATTTTTTATTGAATACCTTTTATTTACCTTTAAATTTCCGCTGTTTGTATAGCTTACTTATTTTATGTAATTGGAGATAGAATATATTAAATGAAGCATGCTCTAGAACAGTGCATTATATGCTGCTTGTTATAAGGGTAATCAAATATGAGAATATAGGTACAAAACGATTCTTGTAGCAAGACTGTTGCGTTGTAGAGCATGTTTCAAATGTTGCATAAATGCCACTGCTAAACCAGGACAGAAAAATCGATACAAAAATATAAATTTTCCCCATGCGTCTAAGCATAGGTATTTGCAGTTCTTTGTATAGTGAAATTTTGTTTTCATGATAATGGAAAACAAATTAAGCTTAGGATAGTATTTTATGATATTCAGAGACCATTACTTACAAATTTCTCACTCAAATGCTAGACGAACGGGAACCACCTTTAAAGATTTAACATGCGCTGTTAGTGCATATTAAATCTACTAAAGATTTTTCTAACAGTGCACTGCTGCACGTAAGGTTTGTGAAAGCCATTGATACATTCTATAAAAAAATATTTGCATAATGTTTGGGTGATTGCCAAAAAGTTAACACCATTTTTTAAATATTTTAAATTAATATATATCACTTATATTGAGTTGAATAAGCTAACAATCAAGAGTAGAGTTCAATATTTTAGAGTTAAGGAGTTTAAAAATCACTTTGAAGTTTGACCCACAGGTTTGTTATCTATATCATACTGCATTGCTATTTTAGGTCAAAACTCGAACATAATTATTGGAACCGCAGGTCAAAACTGTTAATTTTATATTCACGACGATTTAAGTAGTGAAAGCTTTTTCAAAGAGGATGAATTTCTCAGTTATGAAAGTTGAATCCCAAAATGGAGGATGGAGTGATTGGAATATTGACCTGGAGAAAAACAATACAGTTCCGTATCAGCTCATTCATAAGAAAATAAAATTAGGGGCTACAATGTTGCTGCTAGTGTACGTGAAGATACTGATTCCTTTCATCGTAACATAGATGATGAAATTTGAAAGCAAAGTTTTGTCCCCTTTGTACACATTAGACTCGTGGAAAAGTGGAAAAAGGATCATTCAGTAAATTCTGCCACAAATTCGACTGTCGCAGTCGACCCGAGTTTGGGCCCAAATTGGGCCAACGCCTCGCCTGTAAAAAAATAATTCTGAAAATTTTGTATTCTGTATCCTCTAAAATCGTCGATCAGGGCACAACAAATTATTGCTTTAAATTTTGTAAGGAATTTTCCGAATTTTATGCAAATAGGAATTTCTTTTATGAGTAATGATGTTTCTTTGAAAAAAGTATTTTCTTTGCGTCTTCAAAAACTATTATTGGATACTTTGTCATGCGAGATATTGAATTTTTTGCAGAAAGTGGAAATATTTTATTATCAGAGCAACGAGGTTCATTTTATTATATTATAATTGAATACATTATGGAGACATTGAACTGGATGTCACGCAAAAATATATTAGTATAATATACTATACTAATTAAAATAGGGCGAAGCCGTTTACCACACACACACGCGCGTATAATTTACAATATAATAAAACTTTCAATAATTATCAGTTTTCTAGTAATTTATAGTCAAATTTTTAACTAATTTAATCAGGATACTAGTTTAATTTCTACTACTTCTACTATAAAACTGCTAATTGTTAGTAATAATACTTACTTAAGCAACTAGAAAACAACTTCGCACTATTTCAATTACAATTCATCATTTATATGAAGCTCAGCCTGCTTTAAATTCAGGATTAGCAAGAAATTTGAGAATTATTTTGATAATTTTAAATTAATTAAAAAATTATAAAAACCTCATGAGTTCACTTTGGTGGCAACATAGGAGAGGGAGGAGGAAAGGGATTGCTCCCCTTTATATTAAGATAAGTTTAATGCGACGGAAACGATATCTACAATCTTTAGGGTTTGCTATATTAAGAAAAGCCAAATTCCATGAATTCCTTTAATTCCATGAATTCCTTGAATTTCATGAATTCGTTGCATTCCTTGAATTCCATTAATTTCGTGAATTCCTTGAATTACATGAATTCCGTGAATTCCATGAATTCCGTAAATTCCATGAATTCCGGAAATTCCTTGAATTCTATGAATTTCGTGAATTCCTTCACTTCAGTGAATTCCTTGAATTCCCTGAATTCCATGAATTTCATGAATTCCATGAATTTCATGAATTCCTTGAATTCCATTAATTACTTGAATTCCATTAATTCTTTGGATTCCTTAAATTCCTTGAATTGCGAGCATTCCTTGAACTCCATGAATTCCTGAATTCCGTAAATTCCTTGAATTCCGTGAATTCCTTGT
>CAKNYM010049861.1:177358-189040 GCA_932195095.1 Andricus curvator
ATTCCTTGAATTCCATGAATTCCTTGAATTCCATGAATTCCTTGAATCCCGTGAATTCCATGAATTCCGTAAATTCCGTAAATTCCTTGACTTCAGTGAATTTCACGTATTCCATGAATTCCATGAGCTCCTTGAATTCCTTAAATTCCACGAATTTCCGGAATGAAGTGGAAAAACATAAGTGCTTAGTAATTTTTGTTGTCGCAGGAAAAAAGTTCTAGCTATATGTAAAGTTTCTGCAGAGCATCTGGTTACCTTTTTTCTAATATATTATTATCCTAGAACTTTTTGAAGAAGAAGTTCCAAGGAAGAACTGGTTTACGGTGGGTGGTCGATATCTAGAGACGGTGCATCAATTTAATTCACTCACAAAAATCGATACCATGAATAATTGTTTAGCAAATAGCTATTTACTTGACAAGTGGCGAAAGTAGGCTTCGATAATTGCCTGCTTCGCAACTTGTCAAGTACAATACTTTTCACATCGAGTCTGACGAATTCCATTTTCGAAGCAAATTGTGTCACTTTGCGTCAGTGGCGTAACCGGCCTGAGCGGCCTGAGCACAATGGTAAACTAACCTGTCATTTATAATAGATCGCGTTTAGAGCCTTTAGGTTTTAGTTTTCATTGTGCATTACCTCGTGTGACAGAGTGAGGTGAGAAAACTACGATTAATTCAAGTCGAGTTTTCCTTAGGTTTGTTTTATTTAGGATTATTTACTTTATTCCACTCCTGAGGAGTGGAGTAAAGTAACTTTAAACAACTCCTCAGGAATTGGCTATTTTCGCGAGTCTTCGGAGACGCCGAAAATCGAAGTTTCGCGTGACGTGATGTGAAAAGTTATTTTTTCCATGAAAAGCTGACTGAAACCCCCAGTACAGAATAAAATCAATAAGCTGCAAGGTGAGTTTAAAGTTTTTTTAATATGGAAAAACTGTAGAAAAAAGTCAATAATTTGATAAGTTTCTTGCAACAGAAGCGATATCTACAATCTTTAGGAACTTGCTATATATAAAAAAAGCTGACACGTTAGTTTACGAATTTCATTGAAAATTCTTACAATGGATTTTAAAAGTACATGGATCGCTTATTTTTGTCTCGTCCACTGCCTTAATTTGAACGTGACAATTAAGACGCAACCAGAAAAATGCATAAGCCATCTGACGAATTACATCAAAGAAAAGTTGACACATTATCAAGTTCTCTTACTATCGAGCATGAAATCGCCAGATTCTGTCGTAGAAAATATCTTTCAAAATGTACTCAAAAACACCCCGTCGATTCTAAATGATTTAAGGCTTGTCTCGAATGAAAAAAGAAAAGTTTTGATTGAATCGACAGGATTTGCACAACCGAGGGACACGACATTCTTCATTATAATTGGATCTTCTACGAATAACACCTATTCTTCAGTAATATCAGATTCCCTAGATTTTTTAACACAACTCTCACCTGTACGAATACGTCCCAAATGCCTATTCATAATCTTGAGCAGAACAACATCCAGCTACGAAGAACTACTTCGCAGAATGTGGTTTCAACGATTTTTGGACGCAACTGTTCTTCAATTGAGACTGACTGAAATCATGCAGAGTGCTACAAGTCAGCATCGTATTGAGGCAACGATTCATGATTTGAATCCGTTTACGGACAAGTATTCATCAAAAAAATGCTCGTCTAAAAGCAAGTGGTTTCCTGACAAGCTTCAAGACATGAATGGCTACCCACTGAAGGCAGCATTCAAAAGATTATCGCCAGACAGCAACGCACTTCTTACCCGCACGCAGAAATCATACATGTATGCTGAACCTGACATACTGATGTTTAACACCTTCTCGACGAAGATGAACTTTTCGGTCTCTGTTGTTCCGTCGGTCAAAGAAGGCATTGGAGTCTACAATCCGATAAATAAGTCTTGCAGTGGCATGTTGGGTAAGCTTGAGAAAAACGAAATCAACATCTATGTTTTTACACTTGTGCTTCCCCTTCCATCCTACGATTTACTTTTTGAGTACACAAATGTAATTGAATTGCAATCTTTGTTCGCAATAATTCCAATTTTACCTGGTCAAGTTACAGTGGAACATCCCAGTACGCTTTACGTTACGATACTGATCATCGTCTTTATCATTGGTTCGGTATGGATCGTATCAAGATTACTCAAGTTTCGACCTCACATCTGGAATCCGATAAACATTTTTCAAGTTCTATTGGGAATAGGCATACCTCAAGAACCATCAGCAAGTCCTGAAAGATTCTTTTTCAGCTCCATCTTGATTCTGTCTCTGTTTTACTCAACCAGTTTCTTCGCTGGCCTAACATCTCTAAAAGTGAATGGTGCACTTGAGATTGAGATTGGCGATTTAGAAGCCCTCGATAAATCAGGTTTAAAACTCATGATTCATCCAAATTTCGTTCCTTCAACATTTGCATCAGCTGATCCAACTCTCTTAAACCTGCGAAAGAAGACCTTAATCGACAAGAAAGTCGACAGCATTTGCCTGAAAGAGTTGATCGAATATAAGAATGTTGCGTGTCTGAAGGCATATTCGTCTGCATCCTCATTGACCTACTTGACGATAAAGCGTTCTGGTATTCCTTTTGCTAAGGTGATGAAACAAACGTTTTGGACCACTACGGCAAGAATGGCTTTAGAGAGTGGATCACCCTACAAGGAGCGTTTTGATCAATTAATATTTCTTATCATTCAGTCAGGTCTGAAAACGGAGTGGACCACTCTTTATTCACGGGGTGTTTCTTCGACTAAAGATGACATAGAGAACAAGGAAACATCACAAATTGAAGATGCTGGTGCAGTGATGAATATTCGTCCACGGCTAATGTTTATAGCTGTTCATGGTTACATTCTCTCCATTGTCGTATTTCTTGCAGAAGTTTTCCTGCATCAATGCAGAAGACTAGTGCAAAAAATGATTGTGTTGTATTGCATTGTATCATTGTTAAGGTGTAGGGCTAACTTTCATTAGATTCGAAGAGATTCAATGAGTTAAATATGATCACAGAAATGCTTCAAGTTTTGTTATTTATCAAATTGTTTAAAAACAGCGCCGCAGATGAGGGTTGACAACTATGTTAAAAGTTGGAAATGTGGTTGTAATTGTCAATTTTAACTGTATTGCCAATTATTTGCATCATTTTTATCCAATTTTGTTATGGAAAAAGCTTGAAGTTTCTCTGCGAAAGTACTATGTAGAAAATATAAGGAATGAGCTACAAGGTTAACGAATGTACATAGAAGATCTGTAAAATAGAAGCGTTGTGTGCAATCTATGGAAAGTGTTTCGCCTTTAAATTGTTTTTTCAAAGTTAAAAACACAGAAAAAAGTTTCACGTTTGTTACTTAATTTTGTGATTTTTATTATTTTTATTTTCAAACATCGTTTTATCCTTGAAAGCAAATATTTACACGCGATAATGCAAAGCAGTTGAAAAGGCATTGTTTATTTATTTTTTTGCATTTCGTATCCTTACATGCATCTAATTTGCAGTTGTGCAATTTTTAATGAAAAATCTTTCCAATCGAATAGTTTTTCATTTGAAATCATTAAAAAGTTTGTTAAAATTTAAATGTTCAATCTTGAAAAATTGTGCAATTTCGTATTCAAAGCATTATTGACATTGCATTATTGAAAGGATTGAAAACGGAATAATATTAGATTAAAATAGTGAGAACTATTTCGGTTAAATCTTAGATCTTTGTAAATTTTACTAAAGATAAAAGCCCCTATTATCATAATTTTAAACGTCAACAAATCCACAGTTTCGAATTTGAAACTTTTAAAATGGTAGACTATTAAATTTAGAGCCCAAATTGCGCAATTTTCAGATTGTTGCCCTTGAAATTTCAATTTGCAATTTTCAGGCTGATAAGCTTAAATATTTTCAGTATGAAGCATTTAAAACTGAAAATGAACGAATTTCATATTTTAAGTAAAATTTACAAATTACAAACTAAAGGGATTCAAAATTGTATAATTTGGAATTTGAAGTGGTTATAAATGGACAATATGCCCTATAATATTGTATACACTGAGAAACTTTAGGTTAGAAAAATTACTAAAACGGATAGCAAATGGGGGCAAAATGCTTAAATTTCGACATTTTAATACATAAATAATAAGTTAGACAATTTTTATAAGAAGATTTCCTATTTGGTAATAGCAAGCCTTACTATTTTCTGTAGTAAAATCCGATGTAGGAAACATTAGTAGAGAAATTAATAAATTGTACAAAAAGAATAAAAGTAATAAGTATTTTAAATAACATAATATACTAAATATGTAGAAGAAATTACTATTGTCTGTAGGAACACGATGTGTATTATGGACATTTTCTACTTTTTGTAACAAAGGTTAATACCAATTATTAAAATTGGTCCCAAATATTACTAACTGATTTAGCAGACGGTATCGAGCCTTGGACCGAGCGCAGCCGAATGCATCCGACGTGTGTCGATCGCCGATCAACGGATTGGAGGTTAAGATTTTACTGTGGCGTAAAGAATGTTCAAAATGTTGTATTCCTGAAATATAAATATATGCTTTAAATTTACTTTTAATTGTGTTTTTTGTTATAAAAATAGTTAAATTTATAATAAATATTCTACCTACATTTCATTTACATTTAAAATAATTTAATTTTGAAGATTTACAATTTAGAATTATTTTTAGGTAGCGAAAATGACATTTAATTTATGTTTCAATTCAAAATCCGCAAAAAAACGTAATTTAAAAAAAAATTTACTTATTTTAATTACATTAAAACTTTTTTTGTTTAAAATTATAAAAATATCATCAATATTAATCAATTAAGGATTAAATGAATGAGAACCAATAAACTTTCTATCATTTAGGTCATATGGAAGTTTTCATTCTGAGTCTCAAAATGTCTTATAGGTAGATGGATCATCGCCCGACTGCTGTCCCAGAGACAAGTGTTCGATTCCCGCCAGCTTCGTTTTCTTCTAACCCGATTTTTCTGTTTCAGCTTTCCTTACTATAAAATCTCTAAACGATATTCTTGATTTCGATAGTCACGATTATATCGTTTGCGCCTGCTGTGGGTGTGACACGAGGCATCAGTGCGCTAGAAAGTGATGGAAAATGTCACGTTTCGATAGTCACGATTATATCGTTTTCGCAGCTATGGGTGTGACACGAGGCATCAGTGCGTTAGAAAGTGATGGAACATGTCACGATTCATACTTTTCGCCTGCTTTATGCGTGTGTCGCGAGGCATCAGTGCGTTAGAAAGTGATGGAACGTGTCATGATTTTTCGTTCTTCAGTTGAAGTCATTTGATCCAAACGGAGCCGCCTTGATCTGCGCTTGCTTGGATTATAGTGACGTTCATTGGCTACAGTGTGCGTCTGCATTTGAATATTAAATACGTATGCAAACTAGAGCCAATGAGTGCCAGTCAGTTGAAGCATGCGCATGTCTTTCGGGATCAGTGTTCGAATCGTAGTTCGAGTTCGATAATACGACGACGTGTTTCTTCGCATTTAGTAATGTGATCCGCCTGTTTGTATACAAACTCGTGTACGTTTCGGTTCTACTTTGCCTATAGAAACTCTATTTCGTTATACTGACATATTCGAATAATTATTTTTTTCGTTTTGAATAGACGAATGTCAGAGATCTGTGTATGTCTACAGATCAATCATTTTATAATTTAAAAAGATGTTCTGATAATCTGAAGGGATTTCAAAGATGTTTAAAGACTATAGGGTATTTTTTTATAATCCAAGGAATTTTCAAGAATTTTAAACAATTGCAGGGAATTTCAAAAGATTTAGAATAATTTGGAATATTTTAAGATATTATGAAAAATGTTAAGGAGTTTTCAATTGATGCATATTTTAGGGTATTTGAAAAGAATCCAAGGCATTTGAGATGCCAAAAGATTTTAAAGAGTTTGAAATATTTGAGGATATTTTAACAGATTTCAAGGAATTTTCAAGTGATTTTAGTCATTTAGTGGATTTTAAGTATTTTAGAGTATCTTAAAAGATTGAAAAGTATTGTCGGGAGCTTTAAAATGTTTCGAGTAATTTTAAAATATTTAAACTAAATCTTTAGGAAATTTCAAAAGAATGCAAGGTATTTTCAAAAGATTTACATAATTTAAAGGTGATTAACATTTTTTTAGAGGATTTGAAAACTTTTGGAGTATTTCGAAAGTTCCAAGGAATTTTCAATTTATTTCAGTAATTTAATTGATTTCAGAAAATTTGAGATATTTTAGAGTATTTAAAAAAATTTCATGGCATTTTCGAAAGCTTTAAAACATTTTAAGGAATTAAGAATTTTCAGTTGGTTTCAGTAATTTAACTGATATCATATGATTTTAAAAGATTCTGAGTCATTTTCGACAGCTTTAAAAAGTTTCAAGTAAAATGTTTTAGGGTATCTTAACAGATTCTAAGGAATTTTCAATTGATTTCAGTAATTTAATTGGATTTCAGAGGATTTAAAAAATATCAAGTGAGATTTGAAAAAATGTTCATGGGTATTGTATCAAAGAGTTTCCTAAAATTTCGAAAATATAGACAGATTTGATAGGACCTATGCCAGGTTTTAGGGTATATTAAAAGATTCCAAGGAATTTTTAATTAATTTCGGTAACCTGATAGGATTTGAAATAATCAAAAATATTTCAGGGTACTTCAAAGTTTCCGAAGCACTTTCAAGAGATTTACAATGTGGCGGCCAAATAGTTTTGTTCAAATTAATTCGCTTTATCCATTATTTATCTATATAATCTATTTTATTCCAAGTATTATTAGCATTCGAATTTTGCATTCCAAAAGATTTTAAAGTTCTTGAAATATCTTAGGGTATTTTCAAAAGATTTCAGTAATTTGAAGTGATTCAATTCTTTCTCTTTTTTCCTCCGTTATTTATTTGTCTCTAATGAGCCGAAAAGGAGGTAGTTTGGGAACCTAATTTTGGTTTGGAATGTATTCCATGCTCTTTTTGCATAAAATCATTCATAAGAAAGTAGATTTCATTTTGATTTCATATTTAAAAAAAAACGATTCTCACTATTTGAGGGCTTTTCAAAAGGGCACTTTCAGAAGATTTGAAAAATTTCTAGGAATTTCCAAGGATTTGACTGATTTTAAGGTATTTGAAAAATTTGCATAGTGTATTAAAAATTTTCCTGAAATTTTGGAAAATATGGAGCGATTTCGTAAGGCCTATTATGATATCTCGAAAAATCCCAAGTGACTTTGTAAGATTTCCGAGGATTTCAATGATTTTAAGGGAGTTTGAAAGCTCACAAGGTATTTTGATAAATTTTCCAGGATTTCAAGTTATGTCATCAGATTTCATGTAATTTCAAGGGATATCATAATATTTCAATAGATTTCTAAGAATTTATTCACAAGAATTCATGGATTTCGTATGATTATTCAAAAATATTTTCAAATATTTCAAGGTTTTATCAAAGATTTCAAAGAATTTGAAAGATTTTAGGATATCTTAAAAGATTCCAAGGAATTTTCTATTAATTCAAAGAATTTGAAATATTTAAGGTATTTTTAAAAACCAAAGGAATTTCTAAGTGCTTCAATACATTTCAAGGCATTTCAACAGATTTTAAAGGATTTGGAATATTTAAGGGTATTTTGAAAAACTTCAAGGGATTTTCAAGAACTTTACAAAGTTTGAAGTGACTTTTAATATCTTTAAGAGAAATAAACAATTTTTTTTTAGTTTTCAAGAATTTTGTAGAACTTCTGAATATATGAAACTATTTCATAGGACCTGCAAGGTTTAAATATATTTTAAAATATTTAAATGAATTTCATGAGATTTCCGAAGATTACAATGATTTTAATGGATTTTAAAAGCTCTCAAGGTATTTCAATAAATTTTCCAGGATTCAAAAAAATATTATAAAATTTGATTCAACTTCATGCGATTTTATAATATTTTAATGTATTTTAAAGAATTCATTCACAAGAATGAAAGCCAACAGCCATACCACGCTGAAAAACCCAGTTCTCGTCAGATCACTGAAGTTAAGCAGCGTTGGGCGCGGTTAGTACATGGATGGGTGACCATTCGAGAAAACCGAGTGCTGGTGGCACATCGTGGGTGTGGTGAGCCCACACTTGTAGTTATTTTACTACAAGCTATCAACCTAGAAACACTACCCGAATCGGGTAGTGTCACGCCTACCCTGAAAGGGAAATGGCTTAATGGTATACATACATACATTCACAAGAAGTGAGGGATTTTGTAGGTTTTCACATATTTGAAGAGATTTTAAAATATGTTTTGCAATTAATTTGAATTCATTTGAAATTCACCCTGAATCATTACTAATTCATTCAGAATTATTTCATTATCTCTTTCCAATTTTTTAATTTAACTGATTTCTTTTAAATTAAATCAATTCTGTTCAGTTCAAACAATTTTTTTTTTAATTTCAGTTTTTGTTTAATTCGTGTTGATACACATATTGACTTTCAGTCACTTTTTGGATTAGAAATTAGTCTTGCTGCAAAAAACGTCAAATTAAAAATTATTGCTTCACACTCACGAGATATTCTCTGGAAATCTGCTTTCCGCCAACATCGCATTCAAAATACAGTACACCTTCAAATACTTGTCAATCCGAAGTTTTTTGTAGGGTACTTTTTTCTGCTTTTTTCGGTTTAGATGGGTCACTTTTTTAAAATAAATTGAAGCTGTGACAGCCTTTAGAATAATAAATTGCAAATTCAGGTCTCGGGCTCAACACACTATTGACACTTTTTTTAAAGCGTTGACGCTGTTTTGCTATCACTTCGAAGAAAATACACTGAAGACACTACTTTCAAATCAAAAACACGAATTTATCAACCAAGAAAGATTTTTCAAACAATAAAAAAAATGTCATAAAAAATGTTGATTTTCAAGCCAAGAACATGGGCTTTCAACAAAACTGTTAAATATTTAACTGAATATTTAAATTTTCAATCAAAAATATGAATTTAAAACCAAAAAGATCAATTTTTAACCACAAATGGAGCAGATAAATTTCAAACTTTAATATTTTTACTAATGGAAGATATTATCTACATTTTGAAACGATAATTAAACAATGATATCGAGGAAAAACCTACTAAAAAAATTAAACTATCAGATGAAAACAATGCTTCATAAAAATAGTATATAAAAAGCGACGATGTAAACCAAATACTTTGTGCAACGTTTTTGTATTATTACTTATATAACATATATGTGGATTTAAAAAATAAAATTTATAAACTGGGCCAGTACCCGTCAGAAATATCAGGACCTGCAGGTGGTCCTTCGATTTTAATCAAACTTTGTAAAATTATAATGCTGTACTTTATACTTTCAATCATTTTATGAAAAATATTTTACATACAATTTTTGTCTATAGAAAGAATCCATGTAAAATTAGACATGTTCTACAAGTACAGTTGCAGAATATATCAGGTCGAAAATATTTTTCTTGGTTAAATTATGCGATACGTAAAAATAAATTATTAAAAAAAAAGTTCAAAACAGATTTTCGCAGAAGGTAAAAAATTACATTTTTTTGAAATTTCTTTGTTTAATTTAGCTTTTAATAAGAAAGAGACTCTGACTTTTATAAAGGCCTGGAAATTTCTATAGACAGGATAATTTTCTTCTTATAATAAAAGAATTTACTTATATTTACGTAAACAACAGATTCGATAAAACTGTTCACGTATACAAAAGTTATACTAAAATAGATTTTATTTTTTCGTGACAACTTGCATCATTTATGATAAAAATTAGAAAATGTATTTATTATGAAAAAACTTCACTACATCTCTCAATGCATAATAAATTATTAGTGGCAAATGGATTACTATTGAGCAATGGTAATAATTGCCGAGCAAATAGACAACTTAAAAATTTGTTATCATATTTCTTAAAAACTGAAAGATTGGCAGTTACTACCATTATTCTATATGTATCATTCATTTTCTTAAATTTTGGACAACTTATATAATAATAAAAATTAATATTATTCGTAGCATTTATCAAATTCAAATTCATATACTCATATACATATTATAACGAACAATTCACAATTTATTTTAGAAATAATATTTCTTTTAATTTATAAAATGAAAAATTTAATTACGGCAACATAATTTACAAATAAGTTCAGTAGTAAAGAAATTTAATAGTAATTTATAATAAATTGAATTATAATTATATTCACGATCCTTTCAGATGATAACGATGGCAGAATTTACCTACAAATAAATTATGAGAAATCAATTTATTACTCCTTTAACCCTTCGCACGCGGCAGATCCAATATGGCGGACGAGTTTTTTAAAAAGTTGTTAGATTTTCATAAAACTTTTTACTCGGGGGTTTTCGAGGTCGCTGATTACGAACCTGGATCCCGATTTGAGAAATTCAAAATGGAGGATCCAATATGGCAGACATATTTGTCGGCCATTTTGAATTTTGGAAATCTGGCTTCAGATTCGTGATTACCGACCCCCAAAACCCCCAGATACCAAGTTTCATGAAAATCCTTTGAATTTTTGAAAACTCGTCCGCCATATTGGATCTGTCATTCTGAATTTCGCAAATCTGGCTCCGGATTTGTAATCAGCGATCCCAAAAACCCTAGAGTACCAAGTTTCATTTCAATTTATCCAATACGTCGTTCAAAATTGAATTCTTTCGTAAAAAAGAGCGATTTTCAAAATTTGTTTATTTATAACTATTTATAATTTTAAACAATACGTTTGTCAACATGTTTTTTCACATTCTTCAATGCTTCAAATACGATATCAATAAGAAATTTTTGTTATTAGTTCAAAAACATTGAATCTAGAGAAAAAAGTTGTGAATAAAAAAGGTGGTAATCTGGATTACCACTGCGCCGCAAAGGGTTAACAGACATCATACTGTGGTGCCTTCTAACTATTTTATACAAATATTTCGTGACATTAATTAAATATAAATAACATAGAAAAAATAAGTTGTTGGTTCATTCTTTTTTAAAAATAAAAAATTAATAGGCGCGCGCCTTGGCGCGCGCAAGACTACTAGTATAATATAAAACTATCTTTTAAGAATATATACATATATGTAATTTCTAATGTTGTCAATTCTTAATTTAAATAAATGTGAATTATACGTTAAATGTAGAATATGTGTGTAGGTAGGCTTGTGTGAAAGTTACCCTTCTAGAAATAATTAATTGAAAACAATTCAGAACGATAGAACGAAATTTGAATTGTTTCTAATCGTGTTTCTTAATCGTGTGTGCACGATTGGGAACGATTGAGTGTTGCAAAGTTTCAATCGTTCCCAATCGTTCCCAATCGGGCCAATCGGTAGTAGGATTTCGAGGTTATGAAGTGGCAATTTGATGGCAACACTTTCGTCTCGCGGGAATTATTTGAAAACGTTTATTTACTTTTTTTCGAGACAACACATTTTAAGCAATATGTTCATGAAAAAAATTGAATAAATGTTTTGTAATAATTTCCGCGAGCTGAGAGTGCTGTTATCAACAAATTTGCCAATGTGGTGAAGTTTTTTCATCAAATTATTCATTTCATTGTCTATAATTTTGTATAAAAAAACGTGTAATTTATTAAATAAATTACTTAAAGTATTTTAGGTACAGAACAATTAAAA